>WBZZ01002626.1:2500-82500 GCA_019918135.1 Paulinella micropora | reverse complement strand
AAATTGATACACCGACAGCCCAAAACTACTTGAACCAAGTAAGAGGTGCGGTGTATTTTGAGCACCATGCTATACCAATAGCACCACCTTTACCTACGATTGAAGAGAAAAAAGAGCTGAAAGAAAATTGCAGAGACTTGTTGTTGTATGGTAATTATGATATCATGAGGGACGACAGCAAGGAACACGAACTAGGAATAAATGAAAGCCTATATGTGGTAAGGATTAACTGCAACTTCCGATCATTTACGATGCGCGATGTGATAAGATTTATTGAGATTGTATTGAATGACTTTGTAAAACGACAAACACCGCAAGATAAGGTTAGCCTAGGTATTGAGTTTGTTGATTACTATGAAAATGTATCAACAGGCTTACACAAAGTTAATCAAATCTCGGTTGAAAAAGTTTTAGAAAGATTGTCAGCAATATTTCAAAGCAACGAAAGTCTTTACATGGACGAGAACGGAACAAACTTTGATAAATTAAAATTTGTGTTGAAATCTGTTAAAATGCAGACGGGCGAGACAAGGCTACAGGTTTTGAACAAATTGGATATCTACAGAAAGAAAGGATTAATCTGTATTACAAACAGCGATAACTTATGCTTAGCACAAGCAATCGTTGTAGTCAAAGCAAAAATTGAAAAACATCCAAAATTCAAGAAAATACTAATGGGGAAAAGAAAGATACAGCAGGAAATGGCAGAGGCTTTACACGATGAAGCGAAAGTCATTAAGGATGTGTGTGTGATACCGGAAATTAATACATTTGCTAATCACATTAAATACAATCTGGTTATTGTTGAATTCCCTGACAAAATCATTTATAAAACAGAACTACTTGATGCGAACGGCGAACGGGTGACTAACCTTTACATTCTAAAGACTGAAGGACATTACGATACCATAACTAACATGAAGTCTATGCTAGGAAAAAAGAATTTCTGTGAGTTATGTCTAAGAGGGTATAAGGAAAGACATGCATGTGAAGCCAAATGTAGTATCTGTGAAACCAACGGATGTAAGGGAATAAATGACAAGAGCCAGTGGAAAGAATGTGAGAAGTGTAATAGAAAGTTTCCAAACACTGAATGCCCCAACTAGTTACGGTCGGCGGCGGCTTCTGCGTAGGACTGAGGAGGCTGGGCGTCCGGCCGGGTACAGCGGGGGCGCAGAGCCCCGGTGAACGTTCCATCGACCACCCGGTAGTAGTACCACGGCTGAGGACGGTGGGGGGCACCGTGAGGATAGGGCAGTCCGACTGTCCGCAGCTAAGCCGGCTGGCCTTGCCAAGCTTGACGACAGTGGACGACGGGCTATGGATAGAGGTGGGGGGGTGCGAACGGCTCAGCGAGATAGCACTACCAGCGCTGTCCACCGCGGCGGAACTGCTGCGCATTCTCGTCGAGAACTGTAAAGCTTTTGCACGCTGCTGCCTGCCCCAGCAGATAACGTGCTCCCTGGCCAAGTTCGATTTTAGGGACTGCCCTGCCCTAGCTGGCTTTGAGGTGCCAGTCCTGGGCGGCGTGCTCTTGCCAGACTCTGACGCGCCAGGCCCGCACGACGTGGAACTGACTTTCGAACGGTGCGACGCCTTGAAGCACCTGCGCTGGTCGGGCAGCCCGCTCGGGGGCAAGCTCCTTCTCGATCTCACGGCTTGCGCTGGCCTGGAAGAAATAGCCCTGCCGTCTGGCCTCCAGGAACTCTCGCTCACGGTGTACGGGTGCAGGTCCCTCCGGTGCATCAAATTCCCTCCCCCGGGGGAGGGCAGAAGAAAGATGCCAGTGAGGATGCTCTTCGCGTATTGTCCCCAACTGCGAGGACTGGATGGGCTGGACCAGTACCCCGTCACGGATTATTCGCTCGAAGTGCGCGGAGGCTGCCCTGAGCTGGAACTGCCAGCAAAAGCTAGCGACGTCCACACTCCCCGCAGTGCCCAAGCCAGCTGAAGGCTAAGAAAACCCCGTCCCTGGACAACCGGGCGGGCTACGAACCGGTTCAGTAAAGCCAGGAAAGCACTGGTTTGGGACGGGCGCCGGAGGATCCCGTCGTGCTGCGGGGGGGGGCCGCTCCGGGGAGGAGGGGAGTCGCTTCTTCTCCCCCCCCCCCCTCCCCCCGGGAGCTGTCCCTTCTTTCCCTCACCCCCTCCCCGCCCGGGCCCAGCGGGCGCCGGCCGAGCTCTCTGCCGAGCCAGGTAGTTGGACAAAGTGCGGTGGATGGCGAGTTGGCGAGGGCCGACCCCCGGCCACGCAGCCGGGCGGACCACTGGGGCTGCCGCGAGGTCGCCACCACCGTCGTACCCCTGGCTGGCCTACCTCGGCGGGCGCGACCGCCCGGCGGCCTGCTGTGTGTGCCCCGACTGGCTCGCCCACGAGCGCGAGGCCAACCAGCGGCGGGCCCTGCTCCTGGCGTGCCTGCTCTGGTACCACTGGCAGCGACCCGCCCCAGGCGACGGACGGGCGGGCCGCGAGCCCCTGGCTGAGATACTGTCGAACCTAAGCCACTGGGTCCACCAGGTCTGTGCTCGCACGGGCCGGGGGAGCCCCGCCACGGACGAGCGGCGCGCGTGGGAGCTGGCCGCGCGCGGGCTGCGGACCGAGGGCCTCCTGAACTTCTCCTGTTTGCCGGTGCCTAGCGTGGCCGAGGTGCAAGGACTAAGCGAGGACCAGCGGAAGGCTGTCCCCCGGCGCTACTGGCAGGCCCTGGAGGATGCCGTCCAGTGCCTCTCACCCGGCCCCTCCGCCGGGCCCGTGACGGGACAGGCAGGAGCTATCGAGCTAGTGGTGTCCCTGGCCGGGCAGACCGCGAGCCACGAGGTCGTCACCCTGACGGAAGACAACCTGTGGCGTTTTCCCCTGCTGCGGTCCACGGAGGAGGGACACCGCGTCATCAACCGGCTGTTCCTCCGGGGGTTCTCCTTAGAGCTAAACAAGCACAGACAGCTGAATCTCCAGTGGGGCCAACACTTGCAAGAGCTGAGCCTGTCGCAGATAGACTGCTCGGGGAAAGAAACGGCCAGCAGAGTAAGCCCGCAGATACTTGTTCGTTACTTCCCCGCGCTGGAAAAGTTCTCCTTTACACAGCGGCCCGGCGCGGGTAAGGAGCCCGTGGCGCTGGTTTTCCTCTTCGCTGGGTGCGACCGCCTGCGCGTCATTGACACCTCCACCGGCGCCACCGGGCCACAGCCCGTAGACCTGCGCCTGTCTAGACTGGCCGGACTAGCCCGACCCTTAACAGTGAGGCTAGGCGGCGGAGACCTGAAGCTGCTGGCCGACGAATGTTCACTGCAAAGCCTGGTCCTACACAGCGCGGCGACTGCGGGCCGGGTCCGCCTCGACGTCAAAAAGTGCGACGAACTGCAGGCGGTCACCTGGCGGGGACTGCAGCGGGTCACTGGAGACCTGGTGTGCACCTTTGGTCGGTGTTTCCAGAGTGCTGCGGGGCCCGCCTCGCCCGGGTTCGAGTTCCGTCTGCCAGAGCTGCGGGAGTGTGCGGGGGGCCTGGCCCTGACGCTGCAAGCCTGCCAAACCGTTCGGAGCCCACTGCAAGTGCCGAAGCTAACCTGGGTAGGCGGGGGGCTACAGCTCGTCGCGCGGCAATGCGAACAACTGCACGAGCTAGCACTGCCCCTGTTGTCAACCGTGGGAACATTTCTGGAAATCCGCGTCGACAGCTGCAAAGCCTTCCAAAACTGCCGCCTGCCCGAGCGGCTAGAGTGCTCCCGGGCCAGCTGCGAATTTAGGCGCTGCCAGGCCTTGACTGAATTCCGTGTGCCAGGCCGGTGCGACGTGGAGCTGACTTTGGACGGGTGCGACACCTTTAAGTACCTGCGCTGGTCGGGCGGCTCAGAGGGTCGCAGGCTCGAGCTCCGGCTCTCACGGTGTCCCCTCCTACAAGAAATAGTCGTGCCCCCCGGCCTTCTGGAGCTCACGCTCACGGTGACAGACTGTGCTGCACTCCAGAGAGTACGGTTTCCTGCCCCCGGGGAGGCCGGGCCAAGGACGAGAATGCGCCTAGTTTTCCGCAGGTGCCGCGAATTGGCCTGGCTGGACGGGCTGCCCCTGCACCCGCCCCCGGTAACGGATTCTTACTCGCTCGAAGTGGTTGACTGTCCTCGGCGGATCGAGACCCCAGTTTAGGTTCCCGGTAGCTCTCAGACCGCAGCGGGGCGCTTCAGAACTCACGACGACTGGGCAACCTAAGAGGTGAAGAGAGGGGGGGGGGGGGGGGGTGTGCGAGCGTGAGCCGGCTTAGTAAAGAAAGTGAGGCTCTGGTCGACTCGGGTGCCGGCTGAAGTGGTCGTCGTCTTCGCCGGCGCCGGCCGGGTGGTGGATGACCCTGGCGGGGTGGCGCGAACCGCCCTCCCCCCCCTGGCCTTCCTTCCGCCCGGGGCTCCTCTCTCCCGTCCCCGACGGCGGCCGCGTGCGGGGTCGGCCGAGAGGAGAGGGCGCGGCCCCCTCCCCCCTCCTCCCGCTCTCCCCTGGGGCAGGAAGCACTGCCACCCCTCCCCCGGTCTTTCCTCCCCCCCCCCTTTCTTCCACCCGGTGTCCCTGTTCATAAACGGCGCGCCGCATGTCGCAGCGCCTCTTGGAACAGCTCCGCGCGTGGGCCACCGAGGCGCTGCAGGAGATACCGGTCCTGACTCGGTTGCACCTGCAGGTCTGGCGCCAGTACGAGGACGGCCAGCAGGCCGGTCAACTCGTGTCCCAGCTGGCGAGCCTGCTGTCCGCCCTGCAGGTAATAGCCCAGGACGTGCTGCTGGTACAGGGGCCGGCCCCGGCCGACTGGGCAGCCCTGTCTAGTGTCTTCAGCATGCGCCTGCTGGGCCGAATGCACGAGTTTGCAGCCTGGTCGGCGCTCGTGAACGTCCACACGGCGCAGCTCAGGGCGGGGCTCGCTCGCTCCGCGAGGCGAGAACATCTAGCGCCCTTGTCCTGCCTCCTACCAAACGAAGACGTGCTGGACCCCGAGCGGGCCGTGGCGGCCCCTATCCAGCTCTTGTGCTCCCTGTGGTCCCGCACCCAGGAGGCGGGGAGATTCGGCGATTCGGCGGCCACGGCCGGCACCAGCGGCGTGGCCGAGGTCCTACTCAGCGCGCAGGAGTCGTACGAGAGAGCGCTGTTCGACCAGGTGCTGGAGAAGGTCGCCCGACAGCTGCAGCTGCACAGCCTGACCGGGGGGGGGCAGCAGTACGCTGCTGGGCTTTGGGGACGTGGACGTGTCCTGGGAGGGGGTCCCGTCACTGCGCGGCACCTGGCGTGTGCGCATGTTTGTGTACCCGGGTTTTCTGGTGCTGTGCCATGAAGCGAGCACCAAAGCTGTCACTGACAGGATCCCCTGGGGCTACCCGTTGCACCCGATCGCGCCGCGTCCGGAGGGCCGCGGAGTGTCCCCCCCCCCCCGCGCCCTGCCCGCGGGCCTCAAGCTCGTGTACTACCAGCGGGAGCTCACGCTGCTCGGCCAACCGGAGCTGGACTGCATCCGCCTGAGGTCCAGCGCCGGGGGCCGCCCGACCGCGACCCTGGCCTTGCAGACCTACCCCGCCAGCGGTGCGGAGGGGCCGCGGCGGCTGAACTCACACTACGCTTGGTTAGCGTTGCTGCGCTCGACCGGCATGCGGGACTGCGCCGCCGGCGGGGGCCGGCCGTCCGTCACCGGCGGCGAACCGTCGTCCGCCGCCGCGCCCGCCCCCGCCGGCGGCCACCGGGCGACCGCCGGCGAGCCGTCGCCCGCCACCGCGCCCGCCCCGCCCACCGCCGGCGGCGAGCCGTTGTCTACGGCCGGCGGCCACCCGTCGTCTACGGCCGGCGGCGAGCCGTCGCCCACCGCCGGCGGCGAGCCCGCACCGCCCGCGGCGGCCGGCCGGCCGTCCACCGCCGCGCTCACACCAACTCCCCGGGCGTCCCCGCCGCCCGGGGAACTCCCCGCCCTGCCCCCCCGGACGTCCGCCCCCCCCCCGGCGCCCGCCGGCCGCCCCCGGTCACCCCGCCGGCCCCCGGCCCACTCCCCACCGGCCGGCGCGCGCCCCCCCGCCCGCCGGTGGCTCCGCCGGCCAGGCGGTCCGCCGGGGGGCCCGCGTCCGAGGGCGTGCCCACGGGACAGCCCGCCGGCACGCACTCCGGCGGCAGTTCCAGTCGCTGGAGCACGACCGCGTGCTCGCGCCACCCAAGAGTCCGCGTGCGCTTCCCCCGCTCAGCCCGAACGCGATCGTCCGGCGCATGAGTTCGATGCGCTTGCTGGTGCACAGCGACTCGGACCAGGAACGGACAGACGGCAGTGACGACGAAGAGTTTTATTAGGTTCGGCCCGGCCTGCCCCCTCCCCCCTCCCGGCCCGGGCCGGGCCCCTGCTGTCTCTTCACTTCCAGCCTGCTCTGGTCCAGGTAGTACAGCGAACACGCACTCCCCCCTGGCTGCGCCACGTGGTGCGCCCGCCAGCCCAACTGCTCGAGGCAGGGCTTCACGACGGCACCCACCAGCCCGGTCCAGACGTCCGCGGGCGGCGCGAGCACGGCGCTGCCCAGGTAGTCCACCGGCCGGCCGGCCGCGTCCGTGCGCAGCAGGGACCCCTGCAGCAGCCTCTCAGGCGAAACGCGCACTAGGCCGGACGCACAGTACCCGAGCCAGCGGACGCTGAGGTCGCGGAGGCACAGCACACAGGGGCGCGGGGGCCTGTTCAGGATAGAGCGCAGGCAATGCATGGCGGTGCGCATGTTCTTGACGTACACCCCCACGTCCTTCCAGGCCCGCTCCAGGCACAGGAGCCTAGCGGGCAGGGGGGTGGTGTGGAGCCTGTTCTTGAGCACGAAATCTTCTTATTGTGAATACAAGCAGAGCTCGGCCTCGGACAGGCTGCGCAGCAGCGGCGTGGAGCCGGGCAGGGAGCCAGCGTGCCCGCCGGGCGCACCGTGGGCCGGGGGGAGTGGCCACGCCGTTCTCACGGCCAGGCAACGCGCCCCCAAGCCGCACTCTCCTTCTGGCAGGCGCGCGAGGCGCAGGTTGCCCGTCTCCACGGCCGCGCTGACGGTGGGGAGGTAGCGCAGGGGCTCGCGGGCTACGCACTCGTAGGAGACCAAGGCCGCGGCCCCCGAAGCCTTGGCGCCGGCGCTCATGTACGTCGCCAGCCCGTGCAGGCCGCCCGTGACATACCACGAGGGCGGGCTCAGCCAGGCTAGGCAGTCTAGCGCCCCTCGCAGGTCCTCCGTCAGGCTGCTGAGCTGCGGAGGCAGGCAGGGCTGGGCGCCGCTCGGGCCTGGGCCGGCCGAGCGGGGCCAGCCGCCCTCGCTATCCTCGCGCCCCCCGGCGGGCGCCCGGCCGACGGGCCGGCGCGGCCTCCGGCAGGGTGCCACCGTCCGTCTGCATACAGCCCGCGGGTAGTGGCGGTCCCGGGGGGGGGGGGGGGGGGGCGCCCCCCCCCCCCTGCCCCCCCTCCGGGACTAAGCCCGGCGAGGGGCGACCGCGGCACGGCCGTCCACCGCCCGGCCGCGCCGCGGCCCCCCCCCCCCCCCCGCCTCCCTCCTCCCGCCCCCGGCGGCCCGTGGTGCACCGGGGTGCGCGTCCCCGCCCGGCGTCCCCGGGGGGGGGGGGCGTGGCCCGCGGCTGCTGCTCCCCTCTCCCTTTCCCTCGCCCCTGGCTTCCGCCGGCACAACTCCTGCCACTGCCCCCCTCCTTCCACCGCCGCGGCCTGACCTCGGACCAGAGGCGCCCCCCCCCCGCTCCCCGGGCGCTCTGCGCCCGGAGCTCGGTCGTCGTGTGACGGCGGTGTAGCTACCTTGAGTAAAGAGAGACAGACAGACGTCAGCCCCCCCGGCCCGTTTCCGCTCTGCCGCTCCCGGCGGGCCCCATGTCCGGCTTCTCGCTGGGGCAGGGCCTGGTAGCTTCCTTCGCCTTTGCCAGCGGCTTAGCCTGGCTGTCGTGCCTGCAGCTGATGCTGGGCAGCAGAGACCGCCGCTGGCGTGCGACGGGCTCGTTTGCGCTGCCGCGCCTCTGCCTGTGGAACGTGGCCCACGCGATCGCGCTCGTGCCCTGGTGCGAACCGGGCGTGGAGCCGGCGTGGACGTACCGGGCCGCGCTGCTGCCGCTGGCCTGGCACGTCTGGCTCGAATGCCTGGAACGCTACCCCACCGGCCTGGCTTACTTCGGCCACGACGACGAAGCACCCCCCGACGGCCCCCGGGCCCTGCGCCTGGCGCTGTGTGTCGTGTGCACGGGGGCCTCCCTCGCCACGAGGCTGGGCTGGCCAGCGGGCGCTTTTCTGCTGCCGGCCCAGCTCTACGGCGGCCGGCTGTGGCTCCGTGCCTACCTGCGAACACGTCAACTCGCGCTGGTGCTGGCCAACCGCCGCCGGCGGGTCAGGACCCCACCCGGCGCCGAGGAGGAGGCCCACCCCGGCGCCGAGCGGCTGGCGACCATGTCGTCGCGGATCCACTGCCTGTTGTGGGTAACGGGGCTGGCCGCCGCACTCTGTGCGGCCTATTTGGCGGCGTGGCTGCGGCTCTCTCCCCTGCTGGCACTCCGCATGCCCCGGCGGCCCGGCCGCCGCGGTGGGCTTTCGCGCTGGGCCTCCTCGCCGCCCTCGGGCCGGCTGTCTGGGCTCACCTAGTGGCCGTGCAGGCGTGGCAGGCGTCGTCTCGCGGCGCCCCCCAGACGACCCCCGGCCTCCCCCCCACCGTAGACAAGGACCGTGTTGCCGGTGCCGGACGGGTGCCAACCCCAGAGAAAACGGAGCGGAAAGAGGCACAAGGCCGAGCGGCCAGCGACGGGGGGCAGACACAAAACCCCCTGACGGTGTCCAGCGCTACTGCACCGGGCCAGGCAGCCGAGCCGCAGCCCAGCCAGAGCCTGGCGGCGGCCCCCCACGCTAGGCCCACGCTAGGCCCAGCCGCGGGCGCCGGGCTGCCCGCCAGCCCGCCGCGTCTGTCTATCCCCGGGCCCGGTGCTCTTCGGAGCGCGCCCCCTACGGACTCGCAGAAGCTGCGGGCGCTCATCGAGTACTACGGCACCACCCCGCTGACGGTCTACCGCCAGCTCAACCCCGTTCCCCTGGGGGACGAGGAGTCTCCCCCCTTGGGCTGGGTGCCGACCCGCATGCGCCCCCGGCTACGAACCTTACCGGACCACCTCTCCCGCTCGCCGCACAGCCACGCCCGGGGAGAAGAAGAAGGGGCCGAGGGGGCTGTCCTGTCCATCGTCCGGAGTAGACCGAGCTCGCCGGCGCGGGCCGAGGAGCCGACGGCCCACCCTGCTTGACGACGGGGGGAGTGCAAGGAAGGGAGCGTACTCCCCCCCCCCCCCCCCCCCCCAGCGACGGGTGCCAGGCCAGGGCGGCAGTCGCCGACGGGACGTCGTCGCTCCCCGGCCCACCACGGCTCCCCAACCGGGGGATGGGCGGACGCCTGACCCCCCCCCCCCCCCCCCCCCGCGGGAGTGGGGCAGGGGGAGGGGCGCCCCCCCCTCCGCACGGGGGGTCAGGCGTTCGCGCGCGGGCATGGGGGGGAGGAGGCGGTGGTCCCTGTCCTGGCAGAGGTCAGGCTCCCCACACACAACCAGAGGCCAGACATATTACAAACAGCGTCTCGCCCCGGCCTCTCTCTCTCTCTGATGCTGGCTAACGTGTTCGGCGCGCCGGCCCCTCCCTCCTTGCTGCTGGCTAACGTGTTCGGCGCGCCGCCCCCTCCTTCCTGGCTGCTGGCTAACGTGTTCGCAGCCCCGGCCCCTCCCCCCTTGCTGCTGGCTAACGCGTCCGCAGCGCCGGCCTCGAAGGCCGCCTGGTGCACCGTGTGCGATAAAAGCTTTGCTAGCAAGTCCGGCCTGAAACTCCACCAGCTGATCCATGAGAACAAGCGCCCGTGGCGCTGCGGCCATTGTGACAGAGCCTTTCGGCAAAAGGTGGCGTTACAGAGCCACGAACGCCTGCACACACGCGAGGCCCCTTACCGCTGCGACCTGCCGGGCTGCTCGCGAGCCTGTAAGTCCCCCCAGGCCTTGAAGTCCCATCTGGAGACGGAACACAAGGTGCGCGCCGGCCGGCGGAGCCGGCGAGCCAAACCCTTAGTGTGCCCGGACTGCCACAAGAGCTTCTGTTCCGCCGTGGCTTGCGAGAGGCACCGGCGGCACCCACGGGTGAAGTGCGGTCGGGGCCTCACCAAGGACGTGTGGGTGACGGGCGCCTGCCACCTGCTCGCTGAACTGAACTGCAAGGCCTGCCACAAATCTTTCCCTAGCCCCAGGGCCCTCCACCTGCATTTCCGAGACGTGCACTGTATCTACTTGGCCCCGCAGCCCGGCACTCGCGCTAGCGGCCACGTCCGCGCCAGGCCGCCCGAGGAGGGATCATCGTCCCCCCCGGCCGACCACGCCTGTTTTCCACGCTTGGTTTTCTGAATAAAGCAAGACTGGGCCGCTGCCAGCAGACTGCAAAGGGGAAGCCCCCCCCCCCCGACCCCGGCCAGAGCCAGGCGCTCAGGAAGATTGACGTGTGCACTAGGGAGAGGCCAAGCCCCCGGGCCCGGCCGGCCGGCCGGGGGAGGAGAAGAGGCGTCTTCTTCCCCCGGTGCCGCAGGCCCGCCCCCGGGGCCGGGTGGAGGGGGCGTGCGCGCCCCCCCCCCCCCCCCTTGTTTCGCGTGTGGCCGGCCGGTGCACTCCCTCCCTAGAAACGCTGCCGGAGGAATTCAAGACTCCCCCCGTCTCGAGTATTTAAGCAAGCTGGCAGTATGTGCCACCAAAGGTTACGAGCGGCCGGCAAATGAAGACACGGAATGGAAAGCGGCCATCGCTAGATTCAAGGTTCCGCCCAGCACGATCGTGTTTAGCCCCTTTACTAAATCCCCTCTCGCTACTTTTTGTGGTGTCCAAAAAGGACTACGGGAATGCGATCAGGGAAGCCGTGGGACTCAGGAGCCCGCCGGAGCCACTGCCAGAGCTGGTGCTTTCCCGGGGCCAGGCGTACCCACCCGGTAGCCGACAAGAAATACTAAAGCCCAGCAAGATGCTAGAGCTTAGCGGTGACAACGCCCACTGCTTTGCCTTTGCTGGGCCCCCAGCCATCCCCGTCCACACGCTGACCTTGCACAACCTGGCCTTCCGCGCGCTGAGTCTGCTGGGTCTGCCGAATGGGGAGCGGGAGGACCACGATTCCGAGAACGACGACGACGAGCTTGTGGACGCGGGGCCGCCGGGCTCTCTTTGCCAGGCAGACCTGCCGGGGGGGGGGGGGGGGCGGGCTTTCTTCCGACGACGTGCGATTTCGCCCCTAGGGGCCAAAATGGATTTTTAGCCCTCTCTTTTCCTGCGACCGGGTACAAACCTGGGAAGGCACACCCTCGAGAGAGTCGGTTTTTCTTCGCGCCAGGGGGGGGAGCCCCTTCCTCTCCCCCCCCCCCCCCCCGGCGGGCCCGCCGGCCGCGGCTGCGGCCCCCCCCGCCCCGGTGGGAGGGCTGGCCGCGGGGCGGCACGCGGGGCCGCCGGGCGGTGGGCGGCCGCAGGGGCGGCCCGCGCGCGTGCCGGGGGGGGGGGGGGGGGGCACGGGGACCACCCCCGGCAGAACCCGCGCCCCCCCCCGGGCCCGCCCCCCCCCCCCCCCTTCTCTCCGCCCGTGCCGGCGCCAGGGCGGCGCGTGGGTGTGGGTGACCCACGACCCACGCGCGCGGGACCGGGCGTGGCCGCCGGGCCAGGCCTTAGCGGCAGAATCGGTCCGCCATGGCCAAGCGGACGCAGAGCCAGGCGGTGCTGCCGGAGCCGTACGAGCCCTATTCTTTCCGCGGCAGCCACCCCTTCTATACGTCGCTGTCGAGCGGGGCGGGGGGCCAGGCCCCCGCCCCGGAGGCCGACGAGGCCAACATAGTGGACACCTTCTTCGAGCAGGGCGCCGAGGACTACGGCGCCGCCGGGCAGGGCCACCTGGCCCCCGCGCACGAGTGCGCCGACCTGGTGCGGGACGCGTGCTACTGCCTGCAGATGACGGTGCCCTCGCGCTTCCTGTCGCAGCCCACGCCCCTGGGCTTCGAGACCAAGACCAACAAGGTGCACGAGGCCTTCAAGCTGCTAGTGTGCCTGTGGTGGGCCATTGCGTCGCACCCCGACCTGCTGGGCGTGGACGCCGAGAGCGCGCTGCCCCACAGCGTCCGGGCCGTGTCGGCGGTCCAGGACGAGCACGGCCAGGTCGTCGGCCACTCGCTGTGGCTGTGGGTCAACCGCGCCAACTTCGACGTGCTGCGGATCATCAACGACCTGCTGGCTGACAGCCGGGGGTACGACCCCTGCCCGGGCAGCGCGCTGGCCACGGAGGAGGCGGGGGACGGGGCGGACGCGGGCGACGCCGAGCAGCCCGACGGCTGGCGGCCGCCCGCGGCCAAGAAGCAGCGGCGCGGGGGCGGCCAGCGCCCGCGCTGGCAGCCGACCAAGTGCCCCTTCACCGCGGACTACCGGGAGTCTTTGGCGAAGCTGATGCAGAACGTGGAGTTCCTGAGCTCGGTGGTGCTGGCGGCCCGGACCCCGCAGGCGGGGGCGGACGTGTCGGCGTTCCTGCTGCGGCGGCGGACGGAGCGCGTGTGGGGGGGCTGCGTGCTGGACCCGCGCGTCTTCTTCCACCCGCGCCATATGCGGCACGGGCTGCTGGAGGGCGTGGTGCCGGCGCGGCTGGACTGGGCCCGGTACGTGCAGGAGCCGCCCGCGGGCCAGGGCGGGGCGGCGACGTTCGCGGTGCCCTTCCCGGACATGTTCTGGCGCCTGCCGTCCAGGCTGTCGCACGCCAGGTTCGCGCACACGCGCCTGCCGGTGCCCCGGCGCCCCGATCTGGAGGAAGCGCAGGGCACGGCCGAGGAAAACACCCTGCTGGGGGTGCTGGCGGCGGACGAGCAGCTCGGGCCCGACGAGCTGTGCGCGCGCGCGCGGTCGCTGGCGGGCCTGGTGCGGGCCGTGGACGGCGGGGCCGGCGGCGGCGGCGGCGCGGCCAGCGAGCAGACGATCAAGCGCCTGATGCACCAGGGGCGGCAGCGCCTGCTAGATGAGGTGGCCGAGCTGCGGCGGGGGGGCGCGTCGGCCGAGGCGTGCGCGTCGGCGCACTGGCAGGGGCTGCAGACCCTGCGGCGCGGGGTAGCCCCCTGGGTGCAGAGCCTGCTGCGGGAGGGCGGCGGCTGCTCGGACGCGCAGCTGGCGGCCTTCTCGCACCTGAGCAAGCCCCGGCCGTCCGAGGTGGACGGCCAGGGGCTGCCGCTCAGCTGGTACTCGTTCCAGGCGCTCCCGGTCGACAAC
Organism: Paulinella micropora; assembly: GCA_019918135.1. Lineage (NCBI taxonomy): Eukaryota > Cercozoa > Imbricatea > Euglyphida > Paulinellidae > Paulinella > Paulinella micropora. The sequence continues at coordinate 69,248 of WBZZ01002626.1, read as the reverse complement.
CTCGGGGTGTCGGACTGCTACTACGTGCGGCTGCACAACCTGTTCGAGCACCAGCTGCGGGTGGGCACGATGCACGTGGAGGCGCAGCTCATGCTGCTGGTGGCGCAGTGCTCGGTGCGGGAGACGGCGTTCGTCAACATGGTGGCGTACGGCCCGCCGGGCACGGCAGGCGGCTGCGACCTGCTCATGAAGTTCCTGCTGCTGCCCGGCACGACGGTGGCGCTGACCGACATGTCGACCAAGGCCATGGCCGGCAACTACGACAAGCGCGGCGAGGTGCGCGTGATGGACGAGATGCAGCAGCACTTTTTGGGGCTGCGCAACGGGCGCACCGAGGCGTCCAGCATCACGGAGACGATCAAGTCGATGCTGTCGGCGCCTACGCTGCAGTACCAGATCTGCCGCGTCGACAACGAGCGGGGGCAGCGCTTCATCGAGCAGACGTGCGCGCGCATCAGCGGCGCCTTCATCGGGGCCAGCAACACGTACCCGTGCGACTTCCTGGCCGCCATCCGGGACCGCCTGCTGTGCATCTACAGCCCCGCGCGCGAGCGGCCCGGCCACGAGCCCTGGCGCAACGTCGGGACCGAGCCCGACGTGCAGAGCCAGGCCGTGCTGGAGGAACAGGTGCGCTGGGTGCGGGACGACACGGCGCTGGGCTACGTGTACGACACGCTGCTGGCGCTGGGCTTCGCCAACCCCGTGCGCCTGTACGTGACGCCGCAGCTGCTGGGCCGCTTCTGCCAGCGGGCCGAGCAGCACGGCGTGTGCGGCCTGCACTCGCAGCGCACGATCCACCGGCTCACGGCCCTCAGCATGCGCAACATCATCCGCCGCGCTATTTTTCTGGTGTTCCACTCGTCGCTGAGCCCGCTCATCGACCCCGGCCGGGGCACGCACTACGGCCGGCCGCTGGGCAAGGCGCCGGCGCTCGAGGACTTTGGGTGGCTGGACTTCTGGCTCAACGACGAGGACCCGTCCGTGCTGCTCACGGCCATCACCATGATCGGCGAGCACGAGTTCCACTTCCCGCAGCAGCGCGCCGTGCTGTACACCCTGGCGCGCGAGTTCTTCGAGGCGCGGCACCAGGTGCCCGAGGCACAGCAGCTGTGGCTGCCGGCGGGCACGCGCCCGGCGTTCGTGAGCGAGCGCGTCCTGGCCGAGGACGCCGGCTCGTGTCCGCGCTACTCGCGGCTGGCCGACCCGCCCGCGGCGCGCGACAAGTACGCGCGGGCGGCCCGGCACGCCCGGGAGGAGGTCCTGCGCCACGAGCAGGAGCTGACCGCCCGGCGGCGCCGCGTGGCGCTGCAGCGCAATGGCGTGCGGCCGGGCCACTACTCCTTCTCCAAGCACGACAGCCAGCTGTTCGCCAACCACCTGGACTACGCCGAGTGCAGCCGCGCGCTGGGCGGCCTGCTGTGGAAGAACCACGCCCGGGAGCTGCCCATGGACTACCACGAGTTCAAGGACGTGCTGCACCAGCTGCTGCAGGGCCGGCCCGGCGACCGGGGGCCCGTGGTCGTGCAGCGCGCCGAGGACTTCCAGGTGCAGTCGCGGGTGATGGAGCAGGGGCTGGCGCCCGACCTGCTGCCGAGGCTCATGGTCCAGGTCCTGCAGGACCACTTTGCGCGCCCACGCCAGATGCTCACGGGGCAGCTCGACCGCTCGCTGCAGCACTACGAGCTGTTCCTGACGGACCTGCTGCCGAACGGCGTGCCGCGCGGCCTGACGGACCCCGGCCGCGCGGCCGCAGCGGCCGGGCCGCCGCCCGTGGTGCAGGGCCAGCTGGGGCAGGACCCCGCGTCGCTGGGCGGGCTGCTGCGGCCGCTGCAGACGCGCGGCACCACCACCGCCGGCACCATCACCAGCGATGGCCAGGCGACGGCCGGCCACGGCGCTGGCCAGGCGGCGGCCGGCACCAGCGCCGGCGACGGGGCCACCCCGCCGGGGGCCGCGCCGGGGGACCTGGCCGACTACGTGTACGCCCAGCACCGCCGCGAGTTCTGGCTGCCGGCCACCGCCGCCACGCCCGCGGGCGGCACGCACGAGCACCTGCCCGACCACCGCCTGCTGCCCGCCCTGCTCGGCCGCGATGCCGAGATTCGGCGCCAGCAGGCGGCCGCGCTGGCCCCGCTGCTCGGGCTGGAGCCCGAGGCCCTGCTGCGCAGCGTGCTGGGCATCCACTCGTACGGCAGCGGTGCCAACCCGCTGCTGGAGACCACCCCGCCGGGCGTGGGCGCCGCCGCCGCGCCCTCGTCGTCGCCCTCGTCGTCGTCCTCTTTGTCGTCCTCGTCCTCTTCCTCGTCGTCCTCTTCCTCGTCCTCCGGCGGTCTGGCCGGGCTGGGCCCAACGGACGGCTCGGATGACATGACTGACTAGACATTAAAGAAAAAAAAACAGCTTGTTCTCTCTCTCTTTCTCTCTCTCTCTCTCTCTCTGTAAGTCCCGAGCGCGCAAGAGCTCCCCGTGTTACAACCGGCTAGCCGGAGCGAGCACCCCTGCGCGTAGTAGTTCCGGCTGTTCCTAGCCAGGTCTCTTTATTTTCGACATTACACTAGACACCAGCCCCTTCTTTTCTTGGCTCCTAGCCCTCGCCGTCCTGTCTCCTTTTTCTTGGCTCCTAGTTCACGCCTTCGCTGTCCTCTTCTGCTGCTTCATACTCCTCGCCCGGCGGCAGCTCGTGCAAGAGCGAGGCGGCGCTGGCCAGCGGCTTGTCTTTGATCTTTTCGTATTCGTGCTCCCAGGCATAAAACATGCGGCAGCCGGCCGGCATCTGCTGGCGCACAAAGTACATGCGGGCCATCGTCTCCCGGTACAAATCCCTGTTTAAGCGGCCGTGAACCGGAGAGCGGCCCTCGGCATACTTGAGGTGTCCAGGCGGAAAGCCGTGGTACGCGTTCCCGTGGAACTCGTACACATAGTTCCTGGCCTCGTCGTAGCCGTCTAACAACATCTTTGTGCCTGGCACACGAAATTCAGCCCCCTGCGGCACGTCGGCGCCATTAGTAAAATGCTTGTGACGGATCCGCCAGCCGGGGGGGGGGGGGGGCTTGCTCTAATCTGTCCCACAGCCTGCACGCCGCGATCGAGCAGCCCGCGGCCGGCTTAGGGATCAGCCCGCGCGCAAACGCATGTTCCGCGCACAGTTTCTGCTTGCGCCTTTGCTCATCCGCAAAGTTGGCCTGTTTCTGGGCGTCCGCCGGGCAGTCCTCGCACGGAAACCGCACCTCGTGGCATCCTCGCGTCCGGGCATGCTCGGCGCACAGCCTCTGTTTGCGCCTTTGCTCGTCCGCAAAGTTAGCCTCTCTCTTGGCGTCCGCCGGGCAGTCCTCGCACGGGTTCAAGACTTTGTGGCAGCCTCTGAGTCTCGCATGCTCGGCGCACAGCCTCTGCCCACGCCCTTGCTCGTCCGCAAAGTTGGCTTCTCTCTTGGCGTCCGCCGGGCAGTCCTCGCACGAAAACCGCACCTCGTGGCATCCTCGCCCCGGGCATGCTCGGCGCACAGCCTCTTGCCGCGCCCTTGCTCGTCCGCAAAGTTGGCCTCTCTCTTGGCGTCCGCCGGGCAGTCCTCGCACGGGTTCTGCACCTCGTGGCAGCCTCGCGCCCGGGCATGCTCCGCACACAGCCTCTTACCGCGCCCTTGCTCGTCCGCAAAGTGTGCCTGTTTCTTGGCGTCCGCCGGGCAGCCCTCGCACGGCCTCTGGACCTCGTGGCAGCCTCTGAGTCTCGCATGCTCGGTGCACAGCCTCCTGCTGCGCCCTTGCTCGTCCGCAAAGGCGGCCTCTTTCTTGGCGTCCGCCGGGCAGTCCTCGCACGGCCTCTGGACCTCGTGGCCTCGCGCCCGGGCGTGCTCGGCGCACAGCCTTTGTTTGCGCCCTTGCTCGTCCGCAAAGTTGGCTTTTCTCTTGGCGTCCGCCGGGCAGTCCTCGCACGGGTTCTGCACCTCATAACAGCCGCGCTCTCTGGCGTGCTTAGCGCAGAGTTTGTATCGGCGCCGTTGCCCGTCTTCAGCCCAATGCGGGCCTGCGACGACCGTCTTTTCATTCTGCCAGCAACTTGCGCAGGCAAGGTTCCATCGTGTCCAGCCGTGCGGCGGCTTGCTGGCCCGGCTGAAAAGAGCACCGCCGACACTTACCCGTAATTGGTAGTTACGTCCGCCATGCGAATGAGTAAGCACCTGTCCCGGCGCAGCAACGCCGGTTTGCGGCTGTGGCAGCCTCTCTTTCTTCTTTTTTGGCTGCTTAGCTTCCTGCCCTTTTCCCTGTTTTTCCCTTTTTATGTCTGCCGGCGAGACGGAACCATGCCTCGCACACAGCGTGGGCCACTCGCGGTCCTGGCGGACGGTCGCCAGCGTCGCCTGGTTCTCGTGCTCGTAGCAGCTTTCACAGGCCGGGCGGTCCGTCGACTCTTGGCCCGCACGCCACTCCTTGAACACCAGCCTCTGGCCCTCGACGACCTTGAAGGCCGCGCCGTAGTGCTGCAGCATGCGCACGCCCGGCCGCCGCTCCACGAACGGCTCGGCGCTGGCCAGGCGCTGCAGCCACAGCCGGACCGCGGACGACCGGCGCGTGGCGTGGCGGCTGCTGCTCCGGCCGTCGTCGGCGGGCCGCTGCCGCTTCGGGCGGCGGCCGTCGGCCGCCGTAGCCGGCAGCTGGCGTTTCTTCTGCTGTCTTTGCTGGCGTCGCCGGTAGCGCTGCGCGTGGCTCCGGCACAGGCCTGGCAGCGTGCGCGAGTCGGCCACCCGCACCCGCGCGCGGCGCACGTAGCAGCGCTCGCACGCTGGCTGCCAGTCCTGGCTGGGGCTGGTGCGGCAGGCCAGGCCAGGCCCACGCACGCACAGGCTCTGGTTGCCCAAAGTCACGACCGCTCCGCGGCGGCCGTGCTGGCTCACGAACCTTTGCACGGCGCGGCTGTCCATGCCGCCGGCGGACCAGGGGGGCGGCCCCCCTCGTGCTTGTGTCCCCGTTACCGAGGTAGGAAAGGAGGAGGAGGAGGGCGTGCCACCCCGCGGCAGGCCATGGGGGGGGGGGGGGGCGGGGTCCGTGGGGTGGGGGTGGGCTTCCTGCTCCATCTGCCCCTTCCTTTCCACCTCCTTCCTTCCGCCCCCCTGACCCGCCCTCTATTGGCCCATGGGCACCCCGGGAGGCTCCCCCCCTCCCGGCCACCCCACCACCCCACACACACCCGCGGCCGTGGACGCGGAAGACACAACGCTTTCTCACCTCTTCCGCAAAAAACAAATCTCACATAGGTTACGTCCGGCAGAGATAATATGGGGGCCGCATCATCTACCGCATCAGCTATCGCACACCCGCCAGACGGTACAGAGGAACCCACCCGCAAGAGACTGTGCACGGGACCGCGCCAGGAACTTCGGCTGGACCCAGCTCGTGACAGGCACGGGGCCGACGGCTGGTTGCGACTGGAGCTGAGAGACAGTGCGGTGCTGCGCGGCAGCGCCTTTGTGTTGGGCGCAGGGTGCTTCGAGGTCGCTCTGCCCAGCTCGGCGGGCGGCAGTGCGGCGGAGGCCTACCGCGCAATCGAGACGGACGCCAACGCACTGCGAGTCTGCGCGGACAACAGCGCTATCCTAGCCCGGGCCTGCGGCTGGAACTGGTGCCGCGTGCTGATGAGCGCGACCAGGAGCTAGCGGCGCTGCGCTTCGAAACTTCTCGGCTGGCTAGTCGGGTGGAGGCCTTGGCCAACGCCCTGGCCAGCGTCTCTGTGCCGCGCCAGTTGACCATCGAGGCGGCCGAGCTCGCCGCTGGGCCACAGCGGCACAGCGACCGTCCGCAGGCTGGGTTCACTGTGCATGCTGGAGGGGCACGTCGTTTTCGACAAGGACCGGCTGCTTTTCGAAGACGCCACTACCTTTCCTCTAGACAGTGAGACACAGAGGGGCCAGACTAGAATAGAGGCTTGGTGTACCTTGCTACAGTTGCCTGCGGACTGGCGGCCCGCGCAGGCCGTCACGTATTCCTTTCCCGGCGGAACCTTTTTTCCGTTATGTTTGAAATCAATTACAGACCCTCTTTCATAAGGCAGAACAGGCTGGAAGTAGGCGTCGAAGGCAGTGTTCGCCTCTGTGTCCATTACACCATTCTCCACGGCTGGCCACAGGCCCCGAACGGCAACTGCTTCAAGCTGAGGCATACAACACTCGACAAGTACAAGGGCTTCGCGGTCCCGCAGGGGGTGGACCTCGGCGTGCTGAAATGGTCCACCGCAGCCTTGGGCCCGCATTCTTGCCCGCCGAGCGACGACGACTCAGAGCCCGACGACGACGACGCCGGCGGCTTGCAGGAATAAAAAAGGAAAAGAGCCAATATTTTTATTTTAAAAAAAACGTTCGTTCTGTGTGTGTCAAAATGGATATGGTCGAAACACGGAGACGATACGACCGAGAAAGGCACTGCGCTAAAATGCACTTGGGTACCGCCTTTTTCGACGAATATCACACTTCCCTTGGGTGCAAGTTTGCTCACTGTCCTTCCTGTTTTTTGAGAGAATGTGCGCCGCCAACCAGCTTGGTGCACCGTTGCCGAAGCAGACGTACATCCCCTTTCCTATGTTCTGTAGACATTTCACAAGCATGAGGTTGTCTTCTTCGCTATAGCATAGGACTACCCACACCAGCTTGATACTACCATCTGGCGAAATTTCATACCGGTCCCTGTACAGCTGGGTGCTAGTCCCCCAGCCTGATATTTCCGCTTCGCTGGTGAGCTCACAGTATAGGTAAGAATTATCACCCTTTGGCCTTTGACACAGACGGGACACCCAGGTGCTGCTAGGGCGGAGGGCCGCCGGCAGAACCAGGAGAGTGCTGCTCACCTCCATTGCCCTTCTATTGGCGATGGTAGTGCGCGAAACAGTCGTCACCATGCCGGGGCCTTTCCCGTAAAGCGTGCCTCGCAAATGGCACATTCCTCCGTAAGAGGGACGAAAGCACAGGACCGCGTCGCTGCCGACACCTTCGGGGTACGCACTCCGATCCTGAGGGGGAACGATCCGCTTTCTACTTCCCGAGCTTTCCCATGACTCGAAGACCACGCTCTGGCTCGTCCAGCCAAAGCGCTCGAACATTTTCGCGTCCAGCACGTAGACTTCAGGCAGTCGCTCCTGCAGGGCGCGCAGACGCGCTACCTCCAGGCGCAGTTCAGCTAGCTCCTAAGAACACAGGCAATAAAAGACTGTTGTCTGGTCTTTATCGTTTCTTTGCACAAAATGTACCCGCGCCTCGCCCTCACGCGTCTGCGGGCGCAGAGTCACGCGGAGACCAGCCCACACCAGGATGAAACCTTTAGCTGGCTCCTTGCAAGGCCGCAGCCGCAGTGCCTCGCACTTGCCTAAGTCACAACCATTTTCTTGCTCGCCTGCCTGCTGGACATTTCGAAAAAGAAACAGAGACAACCCCAGAAGGAGACCCAAGCTCAGTGAAACCACAGCGGCGAGCAACTCGTCTTCGTCCACGTCGCCCTCAGCTCGAATGCTGCCCTGCCAATGGGCCTGTGCGCCGGGCTCGCTGCTGCCGATACGAGTGCCGCCTTCTCGGGTCGCCGCTTCAACTTCTAGACAGCGGCCTGCCTCGCGCAGGCTTAGCTGCAAAAAGCCGTCTGCGCCATGCTCTCGCGCAGTCAATGTCAACGAGGCAGACACCGCGCTCTCGTCTTCCTCTGCAGCCGAGGCCATCATGTATGTGTCTTTAGCGGGGTGCAAGGCGAAAAGAGCGGGAGTGTCCAGGATAGGCCCGGGGGGGGGGGGGGGCGCCGGAGAAGAGGCGCGCGGTCAGAAGAGGAGGCACTTTCTTCTGTGCGTCGGGTGCTCCCTTGCCCCGCGGCCCCTTTCCCCCCCCCCCCCCCCCTGCTCCTCGTCTCTCCGCCTTCCCCCCCCCCCCCCCCCCTGTCCCGGGCGAACGGCACACGGCGTGCGCCGGGTGGCGAAGGGGCCTGCTGCACACCGCCGCCTCCCTCACCACCGGCACTCCTCCGTCGCCCCGCGAGCGTGCGCAGGGCGGGGGAGGGGCCTGCTGCAAACCGCCGCCCCCCCCCCCCCCACAAACCCGCCCACGGCGTGGTACCCATGCAGAACCGGCTGAGCGAGCTGTCCGCCAAGATGCGGACGCGTGCCCAGCGCCGCCGTCCTTCCGCCGAGTCCGAGCCCACGGCGGTAGAGTCCTCGTCTGCTGGGCGTGAGACAGAGGACGGCGAGCTCGGGGAGGAGGTTGCCGTGGTCGCGGTTCAGCCATCCCGCGCGGTAGCGCCGGGCGGCACCAACGGCGCGATCCAAGACAATCCCTTGCTCATGGGCCTGAGTGAAGAAACCCTCAAGAAAACTATTCAACGCCAGCAAGCGGGTTTCTATGCAATTACCGACGTCATCGCGGCCCTCAGGGCTGTTCGACCAAGGCTGCTAGACAGGACTATGGCAGGTTGCAGCAGAAACTGACGGATCCTCATCTTGAGGTTCTGTCCAAGAAAATTGCTTTCAAGCGCGCTGACGAGAAGATGGGTATCGCTATTGACTGTTACCGGTTCTGCGACCTGCTGAAGATCTTGCCCTACTGCCCGGGCCGCAGGCCCGCCGTCTTCAGCATGAGCAGGCGAACCTCGCCACCCGTGCCTGTGCGGGCGACCACGAGTTGGAACAGGCTCTGCCCCTCCGGCGGCAGGAGCTATCTGAGGCTACCAGGCGCGAGCTGCTGGCGGGGGTGAGCACGGCGCAGCCCGCGCTGCCTAGCGCTGCGCAGGTGATCACATCGTCGCTGGCCGCCGTACCGGCGGCAGGTGCGGTCCAGGTGCCACCACCACCGCCGCAGGAGGTAGCGGAGCCGGCCGTGAAGCGGCAGTGCTTGGAACTGCTAGAGTCGGAGCGAGAGTTGCTAGCAGCGAAGCGGGAATTGGCCCTCCTCAAGCGTGTGGATTGCGAAGAAGAGCTGGCCGCACTGGAGGCCGGCTGGGCCCTGGAACAGAAGCAGCTGGAGGTCGACTGGGCCCTGGAACAGAAGCAGCTGCAGCGCAGGTGCGAAAGCGTGGCGGCTAACCAGCAGGCCGTCTTCCGCGTGTATCAGACCGCCCTGGATTTGTACCAGCAACAGCTGCAGGAGGGGGGGCTGGCGCTGGATGCCCGCGACGTCATGTTCGTCAGTGACGAGCGACGGAACAACGCCAGGCGGGCGCTCGCGCTGCTACAGCGCGCGGGGGTTTGTGCCACGTTCGAGCAGGCGCTGGGCGGCCACGCGGCGCTGCCGGCGCCCGGCGGCGCACCGCTCGACGAGTCGGCCGGGCCGGAGGCCCGCCCCGAGGGCGCGCCGGTCGAGGGCGAGCCGGCCGGGGGCGAGCCGGCGCCGGGCGCCGGCACCCTGGCCCCGCGAGCACCGGCGCTGCCGGCGGAGGCGGTGCCACGGGCGGAGCTGGGCTTGACCGAGGTCCTGCTGCGGTTGGCGCCGGCGCCCGCGCCCAGGGGCGCCGAGCTCACGGGGCTGCTGATCCGGGCCGGTAAGTACGCGGCGGCTGGCTACCGGGCGGCGCACGGCGGCCAGCCTCCCCCGCGCGTGCAGCGCCTGGTCGGAGGTGCCTTGCGGCGGGTGAACCTGTACCACCAGGACGACGAGGCACTGCTGGAGGCGGCCTGCCGGCGGGCGCTGGCCCCGGCCGGGGGCTGGTCAGAGCCCGGCAGGTCTTCGACGGGGCAGGCGTGGTTTAGCCCACGTGCGCCGGCCGGAGGGCACCCCCCCTCACCTCCTCTACTGGCCGCCGGAACACACTGCCAGCAGGCCAATAATGAAGGTCTATTTTTCCAAAAAGGTACTTCTTATTAAGAGATGGCGGTGGACAGGAGTGGTAAGCATCTTGTTCCGTCCTGGTCCGAACTAAAGCCGGCACGGCCAGAGCCAGGCTAGAAGAAGCTCTGCTGCTACTAAAGCCGCATCCCCCGGCCTGTGTCCCCCGGCCAAGCCCCAGCCTCGACCGGCGCTTGGTGTCCCGGCTAAAGCCTCGGCCGAGCCACGGCGCCCAGAGCCGCCAGTGTCCCGACAGGGGGTTACCCGAGTCCGGCCGGAAGCCCCCTGGCTTCTGGCTAGGCTGGGGCTGGTCCGGCGCTCGCGAGCGGGAGTTGTCGGTGAGTGTTAGGGGGTTGCAGACCCTCGGGGCAGTAAAGCCTGCTATACCAACGGTATTGTCCTTCCTCGGTGTAGATATCGTGCTTGGCCTGGACAAGCCTCCCCTCTGGAGCAGCTAGAACGGCTAGGGCTTCCCGCGTAACCCCTGCTAGGCAGTGATACGCAGCGGCACCTGCAAAATTCAAGAGGCGCACTTGGACCCAGCGCTGTATTTGTGGGTGTGTAAGGCGCTGCCCCCAAAAGACGAGGGCCAGCGACGCTTTGAGCAATGTCGCGGTCAGGCCTTCCGCTGTTTTCAGCAGCGCGACTTCGGCGGTTTCCTGGCCGTAGTCTACCGACACGCGGACTTGTGCCGTCCAGCGGGCCCCGGGGTTGGCAGCCACGTGTGTGCTAAACACAGGCCGTGTCCATTCGAAGCTTAAGCTTCCTCCTGCGCTACGCGGTGGTAGCCAGCAATCGGTGGCTAGCTGCACTGCCTGGTTATCTAGGCCCTGTTCCCCCCTGTCCCAGGCTGGTGTCGTCAACTGGAACAAGGACCGCGAGGTCTGGCTGAGCACAGACAGGCTTGGTCGGTCCAGGAATGAAACGGCGTGCTGCAGGTGCTGGGCCGGCAAGGGGAGCGACGACGCCCACCCTCTGTCCACCGACACTGTATAATATCCTGCCAGGTAACCAAGCAACTCTCGTAGCTTCTGCTCGTTGCTAGGCACGGCACGGATTTCCTGTAAGGACGGGTAGCGCTCGAGGTGCAGACCAAGACAGGCCACTAATTGGGATTCAATCACCGGCCGAAGCCTCTCAACGTTGTTCTGGTACACAGGGCTATAGGCCGCCCTCCAGCAGGTGTAGGCCTTCTTCAATAAATCGAGGGGCTGCCCCCGCTGTACCAAGGCGGCCAGCGGGTCTCGGGAGAGAGAAGCCACGAATCCCCTTGTCCACTCATCCGACCGCTGGGGAAGAGCCAGTGTTTGGGGAGCTGTCTGTCTGAGAACGCGCCAAGCTTTGAATTCCTGCATGGCTCGGCTAGGAGCGGCGTGCAAGTCACAGCCCAACCCAACCACGTCAAAGCGCAGGCCCTGAAAGCGGGGCAGCCCGCCCCCTTCCACGAAGAGGTACTCCAGCGCACTGTACTTTCTCAGGTTGGGGAGCAGGCCCTCCCCCCCTACTTCTATCACGATTACTTCAAAGTCGTCGTCGGAGAAGCTTTCCAGGTAGGCTCGGGGGCTTTGCCACTCGAAGGCCGGCCGGCTGGCAGCGAACAGCTCCAGCCCTGGATGGCCCCGCAGCACGCCAAGTGGTGCAGCGCACTGTGGAACGTGCCAGGAGTGCTTCGCCTCCCCGTCCCCTCGTGTCTCTTGTAGGCCCCAGCAAGCCCGGGCTAGCGCCGGCACGTAGGAACGACCTTCCCCCATGGTCACCACGATGTGAATCTTGGGTCCAGCAGAGCAGACCTTACAACGCTTCGCTGGTCGTTGATTGGCGCCTTTAATAACCACATGACGACAAACTGCGATGTTAGCGAAGTGTAAATCGTGCGGTCTTAATTACAGAAAGAAGGATGAGCACAAATGCGGATATGCGAAATGCCGAAATTGCAAACTAGTGAAACCGCTTGAACACCAATGTGAAATAGTCCAAAAGGAAATCTTACCGCCGTCAGAGCAATACATATTCTTTGACTTTGAAGCGACACAGGACACAGGCGAGCACATTGTTAATCATGCGGAAAGCAAGTATTACGACGGAAGGGGCCCCGCCCCTTTCCAAACCCTTGACAAAAAAGGTGGGGTATGGTAGGGGGTGAAACCCCCTCCCCTATTATACATAAGAACATTCAAGATTTCTGTAAGTGGGCTTTTGACACTAAACACAGCGGATTTACATTTATTGCGCACAATGCCCGCGGTTATGATTGTCAGTTTATTCTTAAGTGGTTGGTTGATAATGGACAAACTCCATTTGTAATCTATGAAGGTGGTAAGATTATGATGATGACACTTAAGAAGTATCGCTTTATAGACAGCCTAAGTTTTCTTACGATGCCATTGTCAGACTTTCCAAAGACATTCGGGCTTACGGAACTTAAGAAAGGTTTCTTCCCGCACTTCTTCAATACTGCTAAAAATAAAAACTATGTTGGGGTAATGCCACATAAGAAACATTACGGCTACGACACTATGTGAGGAGATAAACGAAAGGAATTTCTTGAATGGTATGACGAACAAGTGAAAGCACATAACCACTTTGATATGGCGAAGGAAATCGCAGAGTATTGTCATTCAGATGTGGATATACTGAGGAAGGGTTGTATAGATTTTAGAAACCAGTTTCTAGAGTTTGGTATTGACCCTTTTCAATATACAACTATTGCGAGTTGTGTTATGGCTTTGTATCGTGCTAAGTTTATGCCAGAGAATTCAATTGCAATATTGAAAGCGGAAAAGCAAAACAGGATGACTTCTAGGTCTTGTGTAGAATGGTTAGCATGCAGAAGCAGGTTAGACAAAACCGATATTAAACACGCATTCAACGGAGGTGAAAAAATGTTTCAACTTGGGCAATCTCGTGTGTATGTAGATGGTTGGGACGGCGAAAAAAAGGTCGCTTATGAGTTTTACGGGTGTCATTGGCACGGATGTGATAAGTGTTGGAATAGCAATGCTTTGAATGTGAAGAAAAATAAGACAATGGGCGAACTATACAAGGAAACAATGAGAAGAGAAAAACAACTTAACGAACAAGCAAAAGTAATAAGTATCTGGGAGTGCGAATGGAGCCTGATGAAAACCAGTGAAAGACTGGCAGAGGATACAAACGAACGAATTACTGAACAAGAAGGACTAAACCCACGAGAGGAAATGTTTGGAGGTAGAGTGAATGCTCTGAAATTATATTGGAAATCACGACATGATAATGAGTATGCGAAATATATCGACATATGCTCACTTTATCCGACAGTGATGTATTACGACCTTTATCCAAGCGGACACCATATAATTATTAGACCAAACAATGAGGAGGAAAGAAAAATATGAAAAACAAAATTATAAACAGAGAATATTTCGGAGTGGCTAAGGTTAAGATGCTACCGCCGAGAGGCTTACTACACCCAGTCTTACCGAAGGCGGACAGAGGTAAGATGATGTATTACTTATGCGATAAGTGTGGAATGACTGAGCAACATGGCGAATGTAAGCACACTGATAAAGAACGAGCAATAACTGGTACATGGGCAACTCCAGAAATTTACAAGGCCTTAGACAAAGGGTATAAGTTGATAAAAGTATATGAAATATGGCACTGGAAAGAACAAAGCAGTAGCGTATTCAAAGAATACATAAAGACATTCTTGAAAATAAAACAAGAGTCCAGCGGATATCCCGCGGGATGTAATACGGAAGCAGAAAAGCAAAATTATATAAACAGTATGGAAATCAAAATGGGAGTTAAGATGGATGAAAGCAAAATATTTAAAAACGAAGGAAGGCGAGCAGTGGCTAAGTTGTGCTTGAACTCTTTATGGGGTAAGTTTGGACAGAAACAAAATAAAACACAGAACAAAATGATAAAGGATAAAGATACCTTATACAAACTATTGAACGATAAATCAGTGGATAATATAAATATTAACATAATTAAGACCAAATTGTAGAAGCCAGTTATGACTTAAAACAGGATGCGGTGAGCGACCCGATTAAAACAAATATTGTGGTTGCTTTATTTACTACATGCCACGCGAGAATGAGACTTTACAATATGATGGACAGATTAGGCAATATGATATTGTATCATGACACAGACAGCGTAATATATACGACTAACAAAGAAATTAATGAGGCAGATGTAGAGACAGGAGATTTACTGGGAGATTGGACAGATGAATTGAAAGGAGCGAAAATAAAAACCTTTGTGGGAGGGGGGCCAAAATGTTATGGATACTTATTAGATAATGGTAAAGCCAGTATGAAAGTAAAAGGATTTAGTATGAACTATAAAACAAAAAAAGCATTGAATTTACCGAATATGTTAAGTGTAATAAGTTGTGGGCTAGGTATTACGAACACTGAATTATTTGAGAATGGTAAAAATGAACTGGCTGAATTGTTGGAGACTGATGAAGAATTACGGATTGCTAAGCGAATTGAGAAATCTGGAAAAGTAGTTATAATAGAAAACAACAAGATAACGCGAGACAAACAAAAGAAAAAAATAACAAGCGAATACTTAGAAAAGATATTTAGTTTCACATACACGAAAAGACAAGTTATCGGAATTGTAGAGAATGCGATTGAAACTAGACCTTTTGGATATTAATAATATTTAAGAATTGCGCTTTACTGCCCGAAGGGCGTAATCACTCTACGAGATGGTCGTGCTACGCACTCTCGCTTATTCTCAAACATCGTCGGCCATTAAAGTATAAAACGATGTTTGTTCTGCCCGAAGGGCGAACTATCGCGAGCGATAGTGTGATGACGAAGTCAGAACAAAATATCAAATAATTAATTTTTTTCATAAAATTTTTTACCACTCTGTATAGACCAATGACCACCCTCACCAGATTATGTGAGAAGTTTGAGAAACTCTCTATTGAAAATAAAAAAGAAACATTTTCTCTTACCGATGTTAAAAAGATAATTACTGACGAAATCCAAATGATTGAAAATGCACGGGCAGGAAAGCCAAGGGATATTTTTCCATTTGGTAAATATAAAGGTAAAAAAATTCAAGATGTAGCGGTTATTGATAAGCCATACCTTGAATGGGTTATGAAACAGCCGTGGTTTGAGAAATTTACAGACATTAAAAGTGAAGTAAAAAAATATATTTGATATTTTTGCTAAAAGATTTTTTTAATATATATATATATATATATCATGTCAGACCTGTCAACCAAACAGGACTACTTGAATGAAATTGAAAAATGGAACCTTGATGTTCTATTAAAAAGCCCACGATTAAATGGACTAAGCCTGACATTGTTTCTTTCTATGAGCAATACAAACCACGCGACGACACAGCAAAGCTACAGACGAAGGATGTAATGTAAAAGTAGTTACTCCATTGGAGGCTACACTAGCAAAAATTATAATGGAGGAACCAAGCACTCCTTTTACGGCGACTGATTTAAAAGAGACAGGTATCACTGAAATAAAGGCTAATGTAGGAGAAGAGATAGCGACTGCTACATCCGTAGGTAATAAAGAGACTGCTATAGAATGTACAGAAGAAGGTTGTATATTAAGGAAAGCAAGCGATGTTATTCGTGTTGTAAAAGAAAGATACCAAAAAATAAAGTAAATGATATTTTGTTCTGACTTTGTCATCACAAAACATCGTCTTTCGTTTTATTTTTTTTCATTTACATTTCACGATGTTTGTTGAAGACGTAGTCTGAAACAAATATCTATTGATCCTCTATAAAGTTAGCAATAACATTAATATTACCATTTCCACCTGCCGACACAGACTTTTGTGTGAATGTCAAAACATCGTTCGGGGTTAATTGAATATCGTAGGTTCTTAGATTAATTTGTTGAGTTGAGGTAGCATTAACATAAATCTTAAAAATTGTTGTTCCGTTTGCGATAGCAGTTGCTTTTGTGTCTGTATCTACAATTGAAGTTTTAGCATCAACATCAACAAAACCCGCCCCTGTCAGTGTTCTGTTCAATACCATTCTGACGACATTAGCCTTAGTATCTTCATTAGTAATACTTATCAACGAAGGAAAGACATTTGAATTGTTGGTTAGGCTATTATTGAATAGTGCTTTATTCCTGATACTTAAAATGGGGCTTTCAGTTATATTACCTGCTTCACTCCCTTCCGCCGTATTTGTAATACTTGTATTAATAGTGTTGGTGCCTTCAACAAACAAACTACAATTGGCGGTCTTTAGTCTTTGTATTCCAACTCCCGCATTATTATGAACCATTCGTGCTACAAATGGCGATGTAGTATTCCGCAGACTGACACCCGTGTTGTCATTTGCATACTTAATCGTATGGACTAACTGAAAATCGCCTGTCTTTGGATTTTCAATAGAAAACTTAATAGCACCAAAACCTAAGTATTGAAATTGAATTTGAAATACATTTCCCTTTGTCCAGTCTAATACATGCATATCTCCTGTTCCGTCGCACGGGTCATCCCAGTACGCTTGATAAAATGCGTTTGGGGTTCCTCCTATACAATGTAGAATAATCATTCCTTCATCTCTAGTTTTGTAAAAGTAGAAATCATTAGATAAATCGTTATCTCCGATACCTATCCACGAATAATAATCTTCGGTTTCGTCTGTTGTCCATAAAGCAGTGAAGCGGGCTACAACACCCATACCAGTGCGATATTTTATTTTTCTTTTGCTTACCATACTAGCATCAGCGGTAGCATTAGCAGTCGTTTTTAATTCCGCCATATTATTCAGAAATGAAACACTCGCATTTGTCTGAGTTAATGTCCATATCCGTGTATTAATGGTATATGGAAATATTTCCTGTAATACTGGTGTTAAGGAACTGGTTAGGGTTTCACCAAAAGCGGTCTTCATATGATTAGTTTCAACGTGTCCATCATATCCAACTTTGACATTTATAAACTTTTCGTCGGGATTTTGTGTGATTAAATTTCTCTGGTGAGTAGTAATTGTTTGTGTATATGAAACAAAAAATAATTTTCTTTCTTTTTATTGATTTCATAACTATCTACGACATTAGGATTTCAATTCCCTTAACAAGCACACTTCGTTGAAGAATGGCGAATGTGTAGTGATTGAGATTGTTTCCCGCAGTGGTTGAAGAGAATTCATATCGTCTCTCAGTGTCAAGGCTCAGACCGCTTACCTCATAGCCGTCGGTATCCTTATCGCACAGCGGGCGGTTATTATCAAAGGAATCAACATGAAACCAGTTATAGTGATACACATTTGAATTCAAAATGGCACTCCCCTTTAATTTATTTTTCAAAAGCATATAATCCTCATTCTTCAAAGTATCAACATCAAATTGTTGAAGACGAGTTCCGTCAAGGGTTGTGTAGTATGTCTTAATTTTCTTTGAAGCAGTATTTGGGGCTGCAACACAAGCAGTGTAAGAAGTCTCAGTATTGTTGAAAGCGGAAGTATAAATACGACGAATTCTTTCACCCTGTGAGCGGTTCATCTTTATGACAAAATTTTGCTGTCCTGTTTGAAGATTTTGTTTCCAAGCAATGGGATATTCAATCTTAAAAGGAAAGCCTTCACCCGCGATCTTCTGTTGGACACCAAGAATAACATTAGGATCAGTTTCCACGGCGAGAAACAAATTCAAATCAGAAATAGTAGCACCAACAGCATTTGCTGCAGCACCAGCAGAGATAGCACTAACATCAGTTCCATAGAAGAAAGTACGATTGGTTGCCTCCCACACAATACGCATATCCAAAATTTCATTGAAACCGATTGTCTTATCCAGTTCAAAAATTGTTCCAAATAGCATTCCCAAAGGAAGTTTAACACTGATGACAGGGTCTGCACCATTATTACTACCACCTTCAAAATACTTCGCCTCATCATAATCTACATTAACAAGGTTGTAATTTCCCGCACCGCTTGTAGCAGTCGCGCTGTCGTTAAAACGCCGAGCATTCACACTCGGGACTTTATAGTAATTATTAACTGCTGTTATGAGTCCAGCAGTATCAACAGCATCGCCAATTGCCTTCTTTTCAGTTCTACTTCCTACAACAATCTTTCCAACATTACACTTTTGAAGCATCACACCAGAGCCAGTTTTGCCTTCTGTGGCGGTATCATAGTCTACGTGATTTTCCAAGGCCTTAAATTTTTCAAAACTAATCTCAGGTTTCCAAATCATCTTAGTGTAATTTCCAATATGTTGAAGATTACACAGATACTGCCCGCTTCGGCTACGAAGTTCAATCGTTTTAATCATAGACAGACAATCCATAAAAATACGATTGTATGTATTAGCACCATTGCCTGTTGGTGTGTAAGTAAATCGCAACACAGACCTCGCAAGGTTCAAAGGACGGGTAGGAATTTCAAATGTGCTTTGCAGACCTCCAGCAGTAGTGAGACTCACATTTGCCGACCCTTCACGGCTGGTAAGTTTATTTAATTCATACTTTCCTGACAACAGTTCCTTTGTCTGATGGACTAGTTCTCCTCCGTATTGGACGGGCATTTTTTGTTTTGTTTTTAAGTGGTGTAAGTTGATTAATACACGAAATATATTTATAGAAAAAAATAATTAAAATAAATATCAATCACTTGGATTTCAACAAATTGAAAAATGAATTAAATAAACTAAAATAATTAGTTTCACGATAAACCAATAAAGTCATAACGATACCTAAACCATTAAGATTAATTGCTTGGTCGTTTTCGTCCGTCAAGTAAAACCTGAATACGTTGTTTGAATTAGTGGACAATGTTTTTCCGTATTCACTACCAGAGCCGTCGTAAATGACAGAACCAAAAGGAATTTCGTTGGCTGTGTATATTTCTTGAAGCACATGATTATCTCCTTCACCAACTAAGTCCGATTGAAGGTATAAAGTCTTTTCACCAGTTAGAATAATTACGTTTGGCGATTTAATAAAATCATTAGCAAAGAAATATGTTGAATTTCTATCAAAACCCATTACCTCATGAATACGTGTCTCACCATCAAATATAAACCGCGATTGAATACCTCCATTATTTGAAACACTGAATGTTAATTTACCATCCTCCGCTTCTGTGTTTGTATTGTTGCTTGAGACGACATAAGTATAGTCATTCGGACTTTCTGTCGTCAGTACCTCCGACAACTTATTTCTTAAATTGTTCATTGTGTAGTTTCCCTCAGGTATCGTAATTAAAGCCTCATACCCGTCTTCGGATAATGTAAAAGTATTGTGAGGACTGGCAACTGAGTAATACGACTTCGGCACATAGATATGAAGAATTTTGCAGTGTGTTGGATTGTCTAGTCCCTTCATATTGACTTCGTGTGTGAAGTCGCTATCTGTGCCTGTTATTCTGTTTTTGCTATTTATGTAACAGATGGAACTTGACCGACCACCTTTGTACTCCATCGTAGGTGCTTTTTATAAAAACCACCTACAACCTCAAAAATCTATATATTAGAAAATATCTTTTATATATATGTGTCAAAATGGCCATAACCATTCTGAGCTTTTAATTTTTCTGCTTCTTCTTCTTTTAAGTCTGTGTAGCCACTGGCAAATTTGAATTTAATACCTTTTGCTCGCTCCATTAAAAACCTCATACTATGCCAACCGCACGTGTCTGAGGTGTTTGATTGATTTTTAACCTTATTTACTTTCATTAATAGATATGTGTTTGGGCGGCTTCGGTCAATTAGTTGTTTCATTTGTTGTTGAAAGTCTTCAGTTGGCTCGTAAAGTGCTAAAGGGTCATACACTTCAACACTCCTGTCTTTATCTAGACTTATCCATATTGCCATCCAATGAGACCCCGCTTGCTTGTGATTGTCTAAATTCATAATAAATCCGTATCGCTTTCTGCTTCCGGGCTTCAACTTATAGATTTCATCACTGGCTATTGCTCCGATATACCATCCATATTTTTTCATTATATCATCTATTTCATTAGTCATTAAACCGCGACCCTCTCCAGTTTGTTCCTCTGGTTGCTGTGGCTCTTGTTGTGAGGGGACAAGCCCTTCCAAATCGCTTCGCTCATCTGGCTGTGGCTCCTCTGGCTGTGGCTCTGATTGCTGTTGCGCTGGTGTCTCCGCGACGCTCGGGGGTATGGTTGTCTCTTCTGGTTGCTGTTGCTGGGGCTCAGGCTGTGGTTGCTCTGGTTGCTGTTCATTTCTATATTTATTTATAAGAGCATTAACATAATCTTTTTTCTCATTGAATGAACCCATTCTTTTCGTGATAAATACTTTTTAATGTTTTTTACGGAAAACACTTTATTAATCAAATCTTCTAAACCAGTTCCCGTTTGTAATCCCAAATATTCTGCGAGTTTCTTTTTTACTTCGTCCTTCTTTTGTCCAACATCTATTTTATGTACGATTTTGTCTATTATCCATGATGCCCTTTGGTTCCAACCTTCAACATCGTGGCCTTCATTTTTAAGTTTATCCCTTAATGCTTCACCAAGAAATTTAATAGTCGGTTTTTTTTCAGCATTACTATTTGACAATCCATTCTTCAACATTAATCTGTATTTAGCCTCCTCTAGTTGGTTTCCTATATTTTTATTTAATGCTTCTTGTGCTCCTAGCATTTTTTTCATATCATCTATTGTTATTTGTTGCTTTTGAAATTCTTTTATTCTTTCTGCTATACTTTGTATTTTACTAGGTTCCCAATTATCTATATCTGCTTGAGTAAAAACTCCAGAATTTATGATTGATTTTTTATAGTCTTCAAATTCTTTATTTGGTTTAACTTTTACCTCTGGCTGTGCCTGTTGTTCTTGTGGTGGCATAATGTATTGATATTGTGGTGGTGGTAATGCTTGTATCCTATTTTTTCTATCTTCTTCATATTTTACATCATCTATGAGTTTTTGCTCCCTTCTTAGTTCTCTGGCTTTTTGTTCTTGTCGTTCCTTGATATCGGATAATTCATTGCGGTGTATCCTTGCTAACTCATCCTGCCTTTCCTTAGCATCTGCTATGTTTTTTCTTTCTTGCCTCTTCTTTTCTTCTTCAGCATCAACTCGTGCTTTTTTCTCTTTTTGGTCTATCTCATCAATCTTTTCGTATTTCTCCTTTCTGAGTTTGTCTAAGTGGTCATTAATGGCTGTTCTCGTATTTTGTTCAATCTCAGACAAATTCTGGACTTTTCGCAAGTCTTCCTTCTTGTTTTTTTCTTTGCATTTGGTCTGCTCAAGTATTTCATAAAAAGTTTAACGATTTGAAGTGTGCTCATATCATTTGTCTTTTTACCGAAATTAAGATAATATTTTTTACCATTCTGGATAATATATGGTTTCCCGCTCTTATTCCTATAAACCCGCGGGGTCTTACCTTTGATATTTTAGAATTGCGCTTCATGCTTCGCATTCTCGCTTATTCTAAAACATCGATTTTTTATTTTAAGAAAAAATAATGGTCGTCGATGTTTTGTGATGACGAAGTCAGAACAAAATATCTTTAAAATTTAAGGGCACCTCGTCCTCTCTGCTTACCATACCCAAGTCTTGATGCTACAGCACCAACACTACCAGCGTAAGGTACCCCGACGCTACTTAATGCTCCCGCAGTCCTAGAGATTAACTTATTATTGCGAAGAAATTTATCAACAGCCATTGCGGTTTTACCCACTTTTTGCCAGTTAATTTTACCGCCAGCCTGCCCCTTGCCCTTCTTCCGTACAGTTTTCTTTTTACCTCCAGCCATGTTGGTGCTTGAGTTAATAGTTCGTTTGCCGATTGTTGGAATGACTTCAACACGAGTTGTTTTTACTACCATTATACTATGAAAAAAAAAATATTTAAAAATCAAATAATTATTTTAGACGAAAATTTGTCACCTTACGGGACAATTGCCTATCGAATGCGATAGGCTAAATTAAAATTCTTCCGTAATTCGTCATCAACACTTGAGACATAAAGAAAATTAAATCTCTCCTTTGTTGCTTCGTGATACTTTTGAAGAAAGTAATCAAAGTCAAAAGATAGGTCTAAGTGTTTATACACGAGTTCCATTTTGTCCTGAGACTGACCCGGAAAGATTAATAAATAATCTAACTGCTTAATGGCTTCTGGCCGTAGGTCGTTCAAATACTGACTAGACATAATAACCTTACTTTTATAGTGTCTGTTCTTTTTTAACAAATCACTTACGGACTTGTCTCTTAATCCACTCCCTAAATCATCCAAAACAAAAACAACCTCTGGAGAAATATACTTGCTGGGTCGTTCTTTTGGTTCTGTAGTTTTCTTTTTTTCTTCTTTTCCAAAGTATAAAAATTGTGGTTTCTCTATTTCCTCTTTGTCCTGTTTTACTTCTCCTTCGTGTTGCTCGTCATGTCTATTCAGTTTGTCTAACTCATAATCAATAACATTTACACCATCTGATTTAAGAAAGGTATATATTGTCATCGGGTTTCCTCTGTTCTGAAAGTGCTTTACCATTGCTTTATATGTAGTCCTTGTGTATCGTTGAAGCAATAATGACAATACGGGTTTTTGTGTCTGTAGTCCGTTTCAGTATTTCAAAGAGTGCTGTCGTTTTCCCGCTCTTCTTACGGGCGAGTAGAAATATATTTGCGTAAGGTTCGTTGAATAATTTATAACCTTTTGCTTTTTTATTTCCATCACCCTCTTGTTTTACAGGCTTCACCTTGACATTATTAATCTTCATCATCGTATATTATTAAGCAAGAAATAGTCATGAATTTCTAAATTCATACATTGTTGCTACGCAACGAATTCTAAGCATATGACAATTCGGCCTGCTAAATTTCCTGTGTCAATATTTCTGCTGTCGGTTTCAAGGACTTTAAATGTATATTGTCCGTCAGTCCATCTGACAACACCCAAATTATAACCGAGATTTGAAATGTTTGCTGTGGTGCTGTCCGCAAATGTTCCAATAATTCCAATTCTGTCCATATAAAGAATTCTGGTTTTTGTCTCTGTCTAGTCGTTCATATAGTGGATAAACTTAACATTCATTTTGGTTGGTGTGAATGACGTTTGAATATTTTTATTAAATGTTTTGCTTCCTCCAGCAAAATCATTGCTCAGAAAAATAATCTTTTGGTATTTGAACTCACTCATCATATATTTTGTATAATATAAAAAAATGATTTTAATATTCTTGTTTATGTGGTCTGTGTTAGGTCGGACTGCCTGCGACTTTTACTCACGGGTCAGTGAGAAAAAAAATGAGAGTTGTGCTTATTGTATAAAGCAAAGAATAGAAACTAAATTTAAATGTGTGCATAAGCCTATGAGTGATTGGTGTGTTAGTTTTGATGAAGCCATTCCTTTAATCTGTGCCAGCGATAGTTCTTGGTATAAAATACATTTATACGAGTGCTCATTTCTTTGATATTTGAGAATTGCGCTTCGTGCTACGCACTCTCGCTTATTCTCAAACATCGTTTTTATACTTTAATGGTGGACGATGTTTTACGAAGGCACGAAGTGCATGAGTAAAATATCATTTCTTACTTGAAGAAGGTGATGGAAGGCAAATGCCGATAAGCAATGTTAGGATTCCGACATAAGTGTTAGCAACCTCGCACGGCAAGTTCTTTTCAGATAGCCTCACGATACAAAGGGTTATAATGGCAATAATGATACCCATTTGAAATAAGTATTTAATAAGTCGGCACCTGTCGGTCTGTTTTTTATACAACAACAATTCCAGTTATCTTCCAATTCGTGCTCTATTTTTTTTTCCTCAGTCTTTAGTTCTACTTCAAGAACACGAGATTTTAGTTCTGGAGTTAGTTTGCCATCCATATCCATAATAGGTGGTGGTCTGTGAAGTCTAGTTGTATTATTGTTTGACATTATCAAGAACGGCCACTCTGATTTCTGCTAATTGGTTGGTTTGGTCTTGTAGTATATTAAGTAAAAGTTTATTTTCTTTTTCTAAATTAACTATATTTTCTGATAATTGTTGAACCGCTTTAATTAACGGGGCGATAAACTCGGAATAACCTATACCATAACCGACATCACCACTATCAACACATTTAACATCTTCTGGATTAACGCTCACACCTTTCAATGCGCATTCTTTTCTTTGCTTTGGACACGGAACCATAAATAATTGTTTCTTTTATAAAACCGCCAAAATCTAGCATATTCATTTCTGTTAGTATTTCTTCTAATTTCTGTGCTATTAAACCCGTTCTCTGTTTCTTGTTATCATCAATCATACGATAGCAGACTGGATTTAACTTATTAATAAAATCTAAGCCTAAGCATTCCTTTATATCTTCTTTTTTTTCTCCGTCTGAATATTGAATTGGATTAGACAATACCCATAATTGTCCATCACTTGCTTTCAAAGACATTAAAGCAGTATTTGAACTATTCTCCCATATGAACCCACTAGTTGAAGAATTATTCACTCTAAATCTAATAGCATAAGAAGTTAATCCTCCGCCTTCTCCTCCTGCTGGTGCTGTTCCTCCACTTAATGATTTATTTGCTCCAGACTGAGACATATAAATCCCCCAGTTTGGATCAGTAGTATCCCATACAAATATTCCTCTCGCATTCGTCCCGTCTGTTTGTCCTTGAATTCCTATTTTCGCTCCATTATTAGTTGTGGTAGTTAGCACCCCAGAGTATGTAATCCCCGCATTTGCCGTTATTAATCCACTCGCAGTTAATGTTGTTGTTGATATACCCGCATTTGCTGTTATTAATCCACTCGCGGTTGCCGTTGTTGTTGATATACCCGCATTTGCCGTTATCGCTCCGCTTGCTGTTATTGCCTTCGTTGTTAATAAGCCCGATGTGTCAAGTTCCAGAGCGAGAGACCAAGGAACAGCAACCCCCACATTTTTCCCGCTATCATACAAAAATCTAAGTTTATTATTCCATTTACTAATTAGAAAATTAGAACTCGCATAACTTGATTTCCATCCGCCAGCATCTAAATACGCATCAAAAGTCATATTTATGTTATTATGACTTAAATTAGTTAGTTGAAAAGTGGGATATATATCTTCTGTTGTAATAGCCTGCAAATGTGCTCCAGTTGTATTATTATTATAAGTCCCATACAATTCTAAGCCTCCTGTTGTTCCTATTCCTTTCGTTGTATTGCCTATGATTATTGGTTTGCCTGATGCTGTTGTTATTTTGTCGCTCGTTGTTAATGTTGTTGTAGTCATACCAGCAGTTGCCGTTAATGTAGTTCCCGTTATTGTTCCAGCACTTGTTATGTTGTTTGAGTTCATATCCAAAGCACCATAAAACCGCATACCGCCAGCATTGTTAAAACGGACAATGTCAGACGAAGCACTTTTATTATCCAAAAGTTTTGAAATATAAAGACCTGCTCCTTTTGCATCAAATGCTACATTCGTAAATAACTTTTGGAATATAAAGACCTGCTCCTTTTGCATCAAATGCTACATTCGTAAATACATAACCTCGTTGGTTCGCGGTTCCACTTGTAGCGGTATTTAGAGTAAATAAGAAATATTGATAATCTCCTGATGTCTGTGAAAAGAATATATCTCCTCCATTTTGGTTTAATATCCTCGCCCCATTATATGTTATATTTCCACCATTAATGATAGTTTGATTATTAAAATCGGTATTGTTCGTTAAAGTTAGATATTTTATCACAGTGCTCGCCCCATTAAATGTTTTACTTCCTGTTATGGTTTGGTCTCACACAATTGTCATCTAGATATTGCCTATTTACCGCTTCATTCGCATTTTGTGGTGCTCCTAGATTAACAATCCTACTACTATTACAATCTAAGCCAGTAGCATTAAACCACGAAACAATCGTCCCGTCAATAATAAAACTTATTTTTTTCGCAGAAATTTCAAAGTTGTAATATGTTGCCGTGTTCATATCCAAACTAGCAATTGACCCGATATTACTTGTAGAATTGAAAACGATGAATGTGCCCTTTGTTGTTGAATTGATTGAATTTCCCGTTATTTCCACACCACTGCTATATGTCTTAATTCCTGTTATGGTTTGGTTTCCTGAGGTTTTAACTGCCGAAGTATCAAGGACAGAAACATCCACACCATCAACAAGATTTACATTTGTTATGCTTTGGTTTCCCATATTTAGTCCTCCCGTCATACTGACTGTGCCGTCTAATCTAAGAAATGGCGATGCCACGTTTCTCCATTGTCCAGTGCTATAAATGAGTAGTTGATTATCTGCTGCTGTTATTATAATCACATCGCTATGTGTATCAATACTTCCACTCGCCGACACTTTCGCGTTGTTGGAGTCGTGCTCTGATAGCCAAGTTGTGATAGACCTGCCATTTAGTTGATTTACATTTGTTATGCTTTGACTTTTCATATCAAGACCCGCACTCGCATTTATTATACTGCTAAATGTTTTAATACCCGCTATGGTTTGGTCTCCTGTTAGTTTGACCACCGAACCATCAACTGCGAGATTAGCGAGATTAATTCCATTATATGTAGAAGCCCCTGAAATAGCAAAACCTCCATATTTAGTGCCCCCGTCATACTAGCAGTGCCGTCTAATCTAAGAAAGGGTGGTGTGGTGTTTCTCCATTGCCCCGTGCTATAAATAAACAGTTGGTTATCTGCTGGGAAGCCTGTTATTGTAACATCGCTGTGGCTATCTATATTTCCACTCGCTGAAACTTTATCATTATTATCTTGGTGTTCAAATATCCATTCATCAACATCTTTGGTATTTAGTAAATTAACTCCTGTTATATTCTTCCTTCCCATACGAATATTGCCTGTTTCATCAAAATTTATCGGAAATGTTTTATTTACCCAGTTTATTGAATTATATGTTAGATAACTATTCATTGCTATTGGTGCGGTTATAACCACATCTGAAAGTGTATCAATTGAACCAAGGGCTGTATTCTTCCATTTGCCTTCTACATCGTTGTAAGTTAAGTATTGACCGCTCGCTTGTGCAAATATGTTTGTGTCTATCAAATTATATAAACTGGTTTGGTGCGGATTGGAAGTATTAGAGCGGTGTTGAGTTGAGGCTTTGACTTCGTCATTATCCCTTACTCGTTGCTCTGTGTAGTATAAACGGCTTCCTTCTTTGATATCCGTAGTTGATTTTAAAGCGATCCGTGTGTCAAATCGGCCGTCAGTCTAATAATAATTAAGTCCTTCTTTTAGGTCTGTTGTTGATTTTAAAGCGAGCCGTGTGTCAAAGCGGTTATCAGTGTAATAAAGATTTACGAGATCTGCATCTTCTGGCACTCTGTCTGTATTCAGACCGACTATGTTTGTGTTCGTTAAGTCTAAGTTCAGTATGTTTAGACTATCAACAGCCAACTCATTAAGACCAAGTAATGATTTATATTGGGACGTTATATTATTTATTTATTTATTTATTTAAAAATACTAAAATATATTAATCTTAGTATAAATGCCGTCTCCCGAAGCAAGTCGTAAGAACTGGGGTAAGGCTGTGGAAAGTATTAAGAGTAAGAAACAGCAAAAGATTGAAATAGCAAAAGAGAAATTAGCAAAGTGTAGAAAGGCTTATGTAGGCGATGATAAAGAGATGGAGGAAAAGATAAACCGCATGGCAGAAATGGGTGTTGCTAATGATATCATTAATGGAAAAGACCAAGATGATACACCAGAAGAAAGCAGTGATAGCGATGAAGAATGTGATTTTACTGATATCATTGCTGAAAAGATGGCTAAGATGAAAATAAGAAGAAAGAAAGCGGAAGCAAAGAAGAAAGTAAGTAAAAAGCCTGTGCCAGAGCCTGATGAGAGCGAAAGCGAAAGTGAAGAAAGTGAAGAAGAAGAGCCGAAGCCTAAATCTAAGAAAGGAAATAGTAAGAAGTCAAACATATCAGTTAATGTTTATAATCAAGCAGAGAAGCCAAGCAAGAAGGAAAAAAAATAATGAAATAGACAGAGTGTTTTTAAAATTTTGATATTTGTTTCAGACTATGTCTTCAACAAACATCGTCTGCAATTAAATAAAAAGAAAAAGAAAAAACGATGTTTTAGAATAAGTGAGAGTGCGGAGCACGAAACGCAATTCTAAAATATCAATGGACTACAAACATAGTCAGCAACAAGAAACTCCTGAGCAGACAGAGCGGAAAGAAAAACTTGAAGAAGTGGCCGAAATACATTTTCAATCAAAGTCCGCTAAGATATGGAACACGATAACATCACCAGAAGCAAAACCACTAAGTCAAGTATTTATTGATTTAATGGATATGTCAAAGGTTGCAACAAAGAAAGGTAATGCTAACTATAATTTTGGATTAGTTGCTATTGATGTATATAGCCGTCGTGGGTGGATTGAGCCAGTCAAAAATAAAACAACTGGTTATGTCTTAGAAGGGTTAAAAAAATATTTACCAAAAAAGTTCCTGAAAGAACTACTTCAGATAATGGTGGTGAATTCAAAGGACAAGTGTCTGAATATTTCAGACAAAATAATATTGAACATAGGACTGTCCAAGTAGGCGATCACAGAACAATGGGTATAATTGATAGGTTTATTAGAACAATACGAAATGAATTAAACTTAATATGGGAATTTAATGAAAATTTTCAATGGGTTCCTATTATTCATGAGGTTGTTGATGCTTATGATAAAACATATCATACAACAATTAAAGCAGTTCCGATTAATGTTTTTGAAGGGACTGAAAAAAACACTCAAGAAATATACAGAAATCCTTTAATTAATGAATTCCCTAATGGTACAAGAGTAAGAAAGGAATTAGAAAGAACTATTTTTTCTAAAGGCGACAAGCAATTCAGTAAAACTATATTTAAGGTTAAGGGCCGGAAAGGCTTCAAAGTTATACTATCAGAAGAGGACTTAGTCCGACCGTCAGAATTATTAAAGACTAATGTTGAAGAGCACCACGAAGAAGAAGAACCGAAGGAGCAGTTATCGGAAAAAGTAAAATAAATTACTAAAGAGAAAAAAAATATTAATTTATTAAAATCATTGGATGTAAAACAGGAAAACATACGGAGCAGTGCTAGAATCAAAAAGAAAGTTGAAAAGTTGGACCTTTAATAAAATATTAATTCAAAGGAAACATTTGGCATAACCTTCTCGTGTAGGTCTGCATTTGTTTAACATAGCATTAATGTAGACCTACAAGAAAAGGCTAGTTTTAATTAAGCAACC
The DNA here is from genome assembly GCA_019918135.1 of Paulinella micropora. NCBI lineage: Eukaryota > Cercozoa > Imbricatea > Euglyphida > Paulinellidae > Paulinella > Paulinella micropora. Next base: position 40,295 of record WBZZ01002626.1, on the reverse strand, counting down.
TGAGTAGCACTGTAACTAGTTCTCACAGCCCTGCCGAAATGTGAAACTATTTCTGCGACGTTGGGCCAAGACCTGACCATAATGACGGAATCTGGCTCACCATATTACCCGCCAAAACAATCACATGGTTAGAAATTTCGGTTGGCGGAGTGCGATGCCCCCACACAATTACTGGAATAGAATTTGCTCTTGCTGCATCAGACCAAGTTGCCACACCAGCCTCCCTGTTGATGACAACATGCACCTCACTAATTCTAATGACAACATTACGACTGCCTACTGGACGACCACCTTTCTTAGCCCCTTTTTTTCTACCGCCCCTTGGTACATTCCAATCTGGGGGCTGAAGATTGACCGCCCCGACTACTTGTGCCAGTTGCTAATCAGACAATACTATGAGCACAAACAACAGAAGAAATGATTACCTCAACATCTGGGTCTGGTGCCTTTTTTTCCTCGGCTTGCTACACATAAACATACACATAAAGGAAATTAGTTGATAGGACTAAATTACCTTATTTTCAGGCTCTTCCAGCTCTGGGTCATCGGGTTGCTCCTCTTCTGGCTCGTTGTCCGACATCCTACAAGCAACACACAAAACGGCGAGGGTTTGGTCTTTTTGTCTTAGCCACTTTGGGAATTCTGAAAAAGTCGTAGAATGACAACAATTGGCTCCAATTTTTGACTGATAGAATTACTGGATTTCTGCTGACAATTTAAATTACTGATAAAAAAGGAAAAGTGAATTTTTTTTTACACCGCACACTGGAAAGGTGAGGTAAAAAAAACACACCAGCATAGTTTTGCTTTTTTGGTTTTGGACTACTTTTCACTTTTCAGAATAGACTTAATCAGACAAAGTGCGAACAAGAATGAGTGATGATGATGATAATTACACTGAAAGAGAAGAACAAAATAAATGGCTAGAGAAATTACAAGATAGAGCAAGAAGAGATTTGATAAGAGATAAAGCAAATAATGATATCAAATTCGATAACATAATAAGCAAATTAGAACGAAATGAACAAGAAAGAATTTAATTGGAGAAAGAAAAGTGAGATTGTATAAATAAAAGAAATGCTATTGATGAATTGCTTGATAAACGAAATGATGATGTTGAGCGAAAGGAAAAAATTGAACAAATGAAAAGAGAACAAAAAAGAGAAGCAGAAAATAAGAAAAAACAATTACGATTATTTGAACATTGGTTAAGTGCTGAAAATCAACCGATGGGAGTTGACGACGAGATTAGAGCAAGAAAAATGATTGACGGAGGAAAAACTTCATCAGAAATAATTCAAGCATATGAGAAATATAAAAGACAAAGAATTAAATAAAAGTATTTCTAACTACTAACTCCTTTTGCACATAGGAGTATAAACTAGTGTGTATTTAATTTTAAAAAAAATTATGCAAAAGCACTCTTCATTTCAAATGAATTTTATCTACCATACTTGTTTGTGTGTGGTAGGCAAAGAATTACTGGAGAAGACTTCAAAAGGTTAATTTAATAATAATTATTTAAAGGTAGCAGTTTTTCTTTCTTTTGTCTGTCTGTATTTGTTATAAATAGGAAGACGAAATAATGAATAACGGCTCTTAGTGGAAAAACACTTCTCACACCAGAGACGGGAAAGGTGAGGTAAAAAAGCACACCGGCATAGTTTTGCTTTCTTGCTTTTGGACTACTTTCTGTTTTTCAGTGCGGACACTTGGACAACTTTTCGCAGTAAAAGAGAATTTAATGAAATTGTTGTTTTGAACTTAGAGAGAATAGGTAGAGGAAATTATGAATAACGGCTCTTAGTGTGGTTTCTGTGATGAAACTGCACTGAACATCCGTCTTGAAGTGGCCCCCTATACTACTTAATAGTAGTTATAGGGGACCACTTCGGCACACTTTTTCAGTGCAGTTTTTCTAGAGAAACCACACTAAGAGCAGTTATTTATTATTTCGTCTACCTGTTTATAACTAATACATACAAACAAAAGAAAGAAAAAAGGCTATCTTTCATAAATAAAATAAAGACATACATAGGATGACAAACGAAGACACTCAGAGATTTAGAATGTCCAGAGGTTGTGTTATGGTAAAGAATAACGAAAAGAGACCAATGGTAAAAATTCAATGGAAAGAAGGAGGAAAGGTTATGTGTAAGAGTTTCTGCATCGGAAAGAAAAAATCAAAAGAGCAAGCATTGGAAGAAGCAAAGAAGTATCACGAGAAAAATATAATACATAAATAAGAGGAATGGAAAATTAATTACGATAAAGAAACAAGAATAATCAAAAAAGAAAAGAAAAAATTTGGAAGCATAAAGATTTTAAGTGTGGATGCGGTGGTGCTGAAATACATAATGGAAACAAAGCGCGACATATGAAGTCTCAGAAACATATTTCAGCAACAGAAAAAGAAAAACATCCTGTTCCTCCAAGGCCAAGCAAAAAGTATATGGAGATAATAAAGAAAGATGATGTGAGCGAAGCCACTTGTGATGATAGATGTAATATGTGTGGATACATGGAACATAACTGCCACTGCGGTTGCGGGTATGGTAAGTATCAGTAATCAAAAAGGTTTCTCTGCGGGAACCACTAAATTTCTATTTAAAGACCAGGGAGGGTCCTTATGTATAGGACACACACGGGGCCACGAGGGGACGACCGATTGAGGCAGACAAATATTTTAAATTTATAAAATTATAGTTTCCTTGATATATTATTATCAAACATGGAGACACACACGTATAACGGCAAGGTCTACAGGTTGGATAGATTAAGGGAATATAAGATAAATTACGAAATCAAGTCTGTCAGGGGTCGGGATGTGCTATATATCAAACCGAAGGTAAGGGGGTATAAAATTGATACACCGACAGCCCAAAACTACTTGAACCAAGTAAGGAGCGCAGTGTATTTTGAGCACCATGCTATACCAATAGCGCCACCTTTACCTACGATTGAAGAGAAAAAAGAACTGAAAGAAAATTACAGAGACTTGTTGAGGTATGGTAATTATGATATTATGAGGGACGATAGCAAGGAACACGAACTAGGAATAAATGAAAGCCGATATGCGGTAAGGATTAACGGCAACTTCCGATCATTTACGATGCGCGATGTAATAAGATTTATTGAGATTGTATTGAACGACTTTGTAAAACGACAAGCACCGCAAGATAAGGTCAGCCTAGGTATTGAGTTTGTGGATTACTATGGAAAGGTATCAACAGGCTTACACAAAGTCAATCAAATCTCGGTTGAAAAAGTTTTAGAAAGATTGTCAGCAATATTTCAAAGCAACGAAAGTCTTTACATGGACGAGAACGGGATAAACTTTGATAAATTAAAATTTGTGTTGAAATCTGTTAAAATGCAGACGGGCGGGACAAGGCTACAGGTTTTGAACAAATTGGATATTTACAGAAAGAAAGGAGTAATCTGTATTACAAACAGCGATAACTTATGCTTAGCACAGGCAATCGTTGTAGTCAAAGCAAAAATTGAAAAACATCCTAAATTCAAGACAATACTAATGGGGAAAAGAAAGATACAGCAGGAAATGGCAGAGGCTTTACACGATGAAGCGAAAGTCATTAAGGATGTGTGTGGGATACCGGAAATTAATACATTTGCTAATCACATTAAATACAATCTGGTCATTGTTGAATTCCCTGACAAAATCATTTATAAAACAGAACTACTTGATGCGAACGGCGAACGGGTGACTAACCTTTACATTCTAAAGACTGAAGGACATTACGATGCCATAACTAACATGAAAGACATGCATGTGAAGCCAAATGTAGTATCTGTGAAACCAACGGATGTAAGGGAATAAATGACAAGAGCCTGTGGAAAGAATGTGAGAAGTGTAATAGAAAGTTTCCAAACACTGAATGCTTTAATAATCACAGGACAACAAACTGCGATGTTAAAGCGAAATGTAAATCGTGCGGTCTTAATTACAGAAAGAAGGATGAGCACAAATGCGGATATGCGAAATGCCGACATTGTAAACTAGTGAAACCGCTTGAACACCTATGTGAAATAGTAAAAAAGGAATCTTACCACCGTCAGAGCAATACATATTCTTTGACTTTGAAGCGACACAGGACACAGGCGAACACATTGTTAATCATGCTGAAAGCCAGTATTACGATGCGAAGGAACCGCCAGTAATTCACAAAAACATTCAAGATTTCTGTAAGTGGGTTTTTGACACTAAGCACAGCGGATTTACATTTATCGCACACAATGCCCGCGGTTATGATTGTCAGTTTATTCTTAAGTGGTTGGTTGATAATGGTCAAACTCCATTTGTAATTTATGAGGGCGGTAAGATTATGATGATGACACTTAAGAAGTATCGCTTTATAGACAGCCTAAGTTTTCTTACGATGCCATTGTCAGACTTTCCAAAGACATTCGGGCTTACGGAACTTAAGAAAGGTTTCTTCCCTCACTACTTCAATACGGCGAAAAATAAAAATTATGTCGGGGTAATCCCCCATAAGAAACATTATGACTACGACACGATGCGAGGAGATAAACGAAAGGAATTTCTTGAATGGTATGATGAACAAGTGAAAGCACATAATCACTTTGATATGGCAAGGGAAATCGCAGAGTATTGTCATTCAGATGTGGATATACTGAGGAAGGGTTGTATAGATTTTAGAAATCAGTTTCTAGAGTTCGGTATTGACCCTTTTCAATATACAACTATCGCGAGTTGTGTTATGGCTCTGTATCGTGCTAAGTTTATGCCAGAGAATTCAATTGCAATATTGAAAGCGGAAAAACAAAACAGGATGACTTCTAGGGCTTGTGTAGAATGGCTAGCATACAGAAGCAGACTGGATAAGACAGATATTAAGCACGCATTCAACGGAGGTGAAAAAATGTTTCAACTCGGACAATCTCGTGTGTATGTAGATAGATGGGACGAGAAAAACAAAACTGCTTATGAGTTTTACGGGTGCCATTTGCACGGATGTCAGAAATGTTGGAACGGCAATGCTTTGAATGCGAAGAAGAATAAGACAATGGGCGAACTATATAAGGAAACAATGAGAAGAGAAAAACAACTTAACGAACAAGCAAAAGTAATAAGTATCTGGGAGTGCGAATGGAGCCTGATGAAAACCAGTGAAAGACTGGCAGAGGATACAAACGAACGAATTACTGAACAAGAAGGACTAAACCCACGAGAGGCAATGTTTGGAGGTAGAGTGAATGCTCTGAAATTATATTGGAAATCACGACATGATAATGAGTATGCGAAATATATTGACATATGCTCACTTTATCCGACCGTGATGTATTACGACCTTTATCCAAGCGGACACCATATAATTATTAGACCAAACAATGAGGAGGAAAGAAAAATATGAAAAACAAAATTATAAACAGAGAATATTTCGGAGTGGCTAAGGTTAAGATGCTACCGCCGAGAGGCTTACTACACCCAGTCTTACCGAAGGCGGATAGAGGTAAGATGATGTATTACTTATGCGATAAGTGTGGAATGACTGAGCAACACGGCGAATGTAAGCACAAAGATAAAGAACGAGCAATAACAGGCACATGGGCAACTCCAGAAATTTACAAGGCCTTAGACAAAGGGTATAAGTTAATAAAGATATATGAAGTATGGAACTGGAAAGAACAAAGCAGTAGCGTATTCAAAGAATACATAAAGACATTCTTGAAAGTAAAACAAGAGTCCAGCGGATATCCCGCGGGATGTAATACGGAAGCAGAAAAGCAAAATTACATAAACAGCATGGAAATCAAAATGGGAGTTAAGATGGATGAAAGCAAAATATTTAAAAACGAAGGAAGGCGAGCAGTGGCTAAGTTGTGCTTGAACTCTTTATGGGGCAAGTTTGGGCAAAAACAAAATAAAACACAGAACAAAATGATAAAGGATAAAGATACCTTATACAAACTATTGAACGATAAATCAGTGGATAATATAAATATTAACATAATTAACGACCAAATTGTGGAAGCCAGTTATGACTTAAAACAGGATGCGGTGAGCGACCCGATTAAAACAAATATTGTAGTTGCTTTATTTACTACATGCCACGCGAGAATGAGACTTTACAATATGATGGATATATTAGGTAATAGGATATTGTATCATGACACAGACAGCGTAATATATACGACTAACAAAGAAATTAATCAGGTAGATGTAGAGACAGGCGATTTACTGGGAGATTGGACTGATGAATTAAAAGGAGCGAAAATCAAAACCTTTGTTGGAGGTGGGCCGAAATGTTATGGATACTTATTAGATAATGGAAAAGCCAGTATGAAAGTAAAAGGATTTAGTATGAACTATGAAACGAAAAAAGCATTGAATTTACCAAATATGTTAAGTGTAATAAGTTGCGGGCTAGGTATTACGAACACTGAATTATTTGAGAATGGTAAAAATGAACTGGCTGAATTGTTGGAGACTGATGAAGAATTACGGATTGCTAAGCGAATTGAGAAGTCTGGAAAAGTAGTTATAATAGAAAACAACAAGATAACGCGAGACAAACAAAAGAAAAAAATAACGAGTGAATACTTAGAAAAGATATTTAGTTTTACATATACGAAGAGACAAGTTATTGGAATTATAGAGAATGCGATTGAAACTAGACCTTTTGGATATTAAAAAATAAAATATTAAATAATGAATTTTTTTCCATAAATTTTTTTTACCAATCTATATAGACCAATCATCACCCTCACCAGACTATCTGAAAAATTTGGACGACTTTCAATTAAGAAGAATAAGGAATTCTTTTCAGTAAGAGATGTCCAACAGATGATTGATGAAGAAATTAAGGCAATTGAAAAAAGTATAGAAGGAAAGCCAACCGATGTTTTTCCGTTTGGCAAATACAAGGAAAAAAATTCAAGATGTTGCTACCATTGACAAACCATATCTTGAATGGGTTATGAAACAGCCGTGGTTTGATAAATTTACAGACATTAAAAGTGAAGTAAAAAAATATTTACAATAAAAATTAATATTTACTTTATATATAAGATGACTGACCTGAACACCAAACAAGACTACTTAAATGAAATTGAAAAATGGAACCTTGACAGCGAAATAAAAAAGCCAACAATTAAATGGACTAAGCCCGACATTGTTTCTTTCTATGAGCAATATAAGCCAAGGGACGACAATGTGAAAGTAGTTATTCCATTTGGAGGCTACACTAGCAAAAATTATAATGGTGGAACCAAGCACACCATTTACGGCGACTGATTTAAAAGAGACCAGTATCACTGAAATCAAGGCGAATGTGAGCGAAGCGTCACAACGTGGCGAAGCCACTTGTGTAGGTGAAGAGATAGCGAATGCTACATATACAGAAGAAGGATGTATATTAAAGAAAGAAGACCAGCAAAATGAAACCGATATTTTTCTTCAATATGGTAAGTATAAAAAAATGAAAATCGAAGAAGTCGCTAAGATTGATAAACCATATCTTGAATATTTAATTCAACAACCTTATTTTAATAATAAAGATGCGGTAAAAAAATATCTCTAATATCACATTACCTTCCGTTTTATTTTTTTATTATTATTTTTCTTTCTGTATCACTGATCCTCAATAAAATTAGCGATAACATTAACATTTGAACCATTATTAGCAGTAGCAACGGATTTTTGTGTAAAAGTCAATACATCACTAGGAGACAGATATATATCATAATTTCTAAGATTTATTTGTTGAGTTGATTGAGAATTTACGTAAAGTTTAAAAATTGTTGTTCCGTTGGCAACTGCACTCGCCTTTGTATCAGTATCTACAATTGAACACTTAGTATCAACATCTGCAAAACCCGCTCCAGTTAGTGTTCCATTCAATACCATTCTTACTACACACGCCTTACTATCTTCATTCGTAATACTTATCAACGTGGGATAAACATTTGAATAATTTGTTAAATTAGCACCAGCAGCATCAAATGTTGCTTTATTCCTGATACTAATAATAGGGCTTTCAGTTGTGTTTGCTGCTTTACTTCCTTCAAATTCGTTTGTTATACTTGTGTTTATCGTATTACTCCCTTCAATAAATAATCCAACACTCGCTGTTTTAAGAGTTTGAATTCCGGTAGCAGCATCATTCCTCATTAGTGCAGTAAATGGTAAAGTAGTGTTTCATAGACTTACACCTGTGTTGGCATTCGCATACTTAATAGTATGGACTAATTGAAATTCGCCTGTCGTAGGATTTTCAATAGAAAACCTGAAAGCACCAAAGCCTAAATATTGAAATTGAATTTGAAACACATTTCCTTTACTCCAATCAATAACAGGCATATCTTTTGTTCCATTGCACGGATCATTCCAGTTTGCTTGTTGAATATAAGTTGTTGCCCCTCCTTTGGCATGTAGAATACTCATCCAGACATTAGTTTTATAAAAATAAAAACCATTTGAAAAATCACTTTCACCAATTCCTACACACGAATAATAGGATTTTGTGTCATCAGTTGTCCATATAGCAGTGAAGCGACCAACAACTCCCATACCACCGATATTTTATTCTTCTTTTACTTGTTAGGATAGCATTCGCCGTGTTATCTGCTTGAGTTTTTAATTCTGCCATATTATTCAAGAATGACACAGAAGATTTTGTTTCTGTTTCAGTCCATACCCTTGTATTAATAGTGTATGGAAAGATTTCCTGAACAACTGGAGTTAATTGTCCAACTAGTATTTCTCCAAAAGCAGTTTTCATATTATCAGTTTTAATACCACCATCATATCCGACCCTGACGTTTAAAAAATCTCCGTCTGGATTTTGTGCGATTAAATTTCTCTGGTGAGACATATTGTGTATAACACGAACGAGTTTGTTTATATAACGAGTTTATATATAAAATTAAAAAATTATTTAAATCATTGATATTTTATTCAGAAATCTGTTCATATCCATTATGAAATAGTAATAACATTTGCCTTCACTTGAACCTCTCGTTGAGTGATAGCAAGAGTGTAATGATTGAGACCAACATTTGCAGTAGTTGCCATCATCTCCCAGCGTCTCTCTTGAGAAAGGTCAAGCCCACTAATTTCATTCTGGTCTTTACTCCAAAGCGGGCGAGTGTTGTCAAATGTATCCACCCAGAACCACTTGTATTGATAGGAATTGCTATTTACCAAAGCACTGCCTTCAATCTTATTTTTTAGATACATGTAATCTTCAAGGGCTGTATTAGCAGTGCTAATATTAAATTCTTGAAGTCTAGACCCGTCAAGGGTAGTATAGAAGGAAGTAATCTTTGAACCATTCCTATTATCGTTATCATACGCGGTATTCTTCGTTTCTTCATTATTAAATGCTGAATGGTAAATTTTCTTAATTCTCCGTCCGTGTCCTCTATCGAACCTCATATAATGTTCTGACTTGTAGATGCCTGAATTGTGTTTTTGTATGAGTATGGGTAGCCAATCGTAAAAGACATACCTTCGGCACTGCTCACTTTTTGTTGAATAGACTGGATAACATCAGGGTTTGTTTCAACCGCTAGAAACAAGTTTAAGTTTGCTACCTGCGAATTAGTGGTGCAAGGAAAAGAACCTTGATTTGCTGTGTTAATAGTGGTAGCAAGACCTGTATTAGCATCAACACCACCAACGTGATAAACAGTTCTGTTACTAGCCGCCCAAACAATTCGCATGGTCAGAATTTCAGGAAACATAATAGTCTTATCAAGTGCGAAAATAGTATTGTAAATCATAGACAATGGAATCTTCACATAAATAATGGGGTCTGTGTTAGCACCACCAATACCTCCCTCAAGATACTTCGTCTCAGTGTATGAAACATTCACAGCAGACCAAGCACCCGCTCCAGTTGTCAGCAAAGTATCATCATGTCTTCGTGCATTAAGTGATGGAGGAGCGATAGCCCCAGCAATAGCATTACCAAAACGGTTTAATGTTGCCTGAAGGTGACCATCGGTATCAATACTACCCGCTACAGTTGCCACACTTGCCTGTTGTCCAGCATACACGTTAGCAGTAAAGGCTGTTGTTGCTCGCCCATCAGCATTACACTTTTGAAGCATACACCCAACACCAAGACCTGCTCCATGGTTCTCAAGTGCCAAAAAGTCCTTCAATGAAGTCTCAGGCTTCCAAATCATTTTCGTAATAGTTCCGACATTATTCAAATCACACAAATAAACACCACTACGGGTTTGAAGTTGAATCTGTCTAATCATACTCAAACAATTCATAAAAATACGATTGTGTCTATCTACAACTCCTGAAGCACCAGGGACGTAAGTGAAACTCAGCACCGACTTTGCCAAGTTAAATGGGCGACTGATAAGGTCAAATGTGCTTTCCTGACCGCCCGCTGAAGTAACAACAACATTTCCTGCTCCTTCGCGAGGAGTAAGTTTGTTAAGGCGATACGAACCGCTGATATAATCAGTCTTACTGAAGTCTAATTCTCCGCCGTGTTGAGTTGGCATTTTTGTTTTTTTTAGGCAGTTGTGAAAATTAACTGATTCACCAGCATATATTTATAGAAAAAAATAAATAATTCTAAAATTAAATTACTTGATATTTCATTCTGACTTCGTCATCATAAAACATCGTAAGCCATTAAAGTTTAAAAAACGATGTTTGACAATAAACGAGAGTGCGTAGCACGAAGTGAAATTGTCAAATATCACCTCACCTTTAACAAATTGAAAAATGATGTAAATAAATTAAAATAATTTGTCTCTCTGTAAATTAATAATGTCATAACAATACCTAACCCATTAAGATTTATAGCCTGATCGTTTTCGTCTGTAAGATAAAACCTATATACATTATTTGAACTGGTTGATAATTTCTTGCCATACTCAGACCCACTTCCGTCGTATATAATGGCTCCAAATGGAATTTCGTTGGCTGTGTATATTTCTTGTAGCACATGATTATCTCCTTCACCAACTAAGTCCGATTGAAGGTATAAAGTCTTTCGCCAGTTAGAATAATCACATTCGGTGATTTAATAAAATCATTAGCGAAGAAATATGTCGAGTTTCTATCAAACCCCATTACCTCGTGAATACGGGTATCACCATCAAATATAAACCGCGGTTGAATACCTCCGTTATTTGAAACACTGAATGTCAATTTGCCATTCTCCGCTTCTGTGTTTGTATTGTTGCTTGAGACAACATAAGTATAGTCATGCGGACTTTCTGTCGTCAGTACCTCGGCCAGTTTATTTTTTAAATTGTTCATTGTGTAGTTTTCCTCAGGTATCGTAATTAAAGCCTCATGCCCGTCTTCGGATAATGTAAAAGTATTATATGGAGAGGCAACTGAATAATAAGATTTTGGAACATAGATATGAAGAATTTTGCAGTGTGTGGGATTGTCTAGTCCTTCATATTGACTTCGTGTGTAAAGTCGCTGTCTGTTCCCGTTATTCTATTTTTACTATTTATGTAATACCACTCGCACGGCCTCCCTTATACTCCATTGTATATCATATAAATAATATTTTCAGATAAATGTATCAAAATTACCATATCCATTCTGTGCTTTTAATTTTTCCGCTTCTTCTTCTTTAAGGTCTGTATAACCGCTAGCAAACTTAAACCTTATTTCCTTTCGCTCGCTCCATTAAAAATCTCATACTATGCCAACCGCATGTGTCTGAGGTGTTTGATTGCTGCTTTACTTGATTGACCTTCATTAACAAATAACTATCGGGATGGCTTTTGTCTATTAGTTATTTCATTTGTTGTTGAAAGCCTTCTGTTGGTTTCTACAGGGCTAGCGGGTCGTATATCTCTATACTTCTATCGCCATCTAAAGAGCAGTAAACCGCGATCCAATGAGACCCCGCTTGTTTGTGATTGTCCAAATTCATACGCTTTCTGCTTCCTGGCTTCAACTTGTAAATTTCATCACTGGCTATCGCTCCGGGATACCATCCATATTTTTTCATTATGTCATCTATTTCATTAGTCATTAGTCCCCGCCCCTCTCCCTCTTGCTGTGGCTCGGGCTCGGGCTGTTGCTTATCTGGCTGTGGTTGCTCTGGCTCCTCTGGCTGTGGTTGCTGTGGCTCAGGCAGTGGCTCCTCTGGCTGCGGTTGCTGTGGCTCGGGCTCTGGTTGCTGTGGCTCTGGCTCTTGCTGTGGCTGTGGTTGCTGTGGCTCCGGTTGCTGTGGCTCCGGTTGCTGTTCATTTCTGTATTTATTTACAAGAACATTAACATAATCTTTTTTCTCATTGAATGAACCCATTCTTTTCGTGATAAATACTTTTTAATGTTTTCTACGGAAAACACTTTATTAATCAAATCTTCTAAACCAGTCCCCGTTTGTAATCCCAAATATTCAGCCAATTTCTTTTTTACTTCGTCCTTCTTTTGTCCTACATCTATTTTATGTTCTACAATTTTGTCTATTATCCACGATGCCCTTTGGTTCCAACCTTTAACATCGTGGCCTTCATTTTTAAGTTTTTCCCTTAATGCTTCACCAAGAATTTTAATAGTCGGTTTTTTTTCAATATTACTATTTGACAATCCATTCTTCAACATTAATCTGTATTTAGCCTCCTCTAATTTATTTCCAATATTTTTATTCAATGCTTCTTGTGCTCCTAGCATTTTTTTAATATCATCTATTGTTATTTGTTGCTTTTGAAATTCTTTTATTTTTTCTGCTATACTTTGTATTTTACTAGGTTCCCAATTATCTATATCTGCTTGAGTAAAAACTCCAGACTTTATGATTAATTTTTTTTCTTCAAATTCTTGATTTGGTTTAACTTTTACCTCTAGCTGTGCCTGTTGTTCTTGTGGCTGTCCCAGCTGTGGTGGCATAATATATTGATATTGAACTGGTGGTAATGCTTGTATCCTATTTTTTCTGTCTTCTTCATATTTTACATCTTCTATGAGTTTTTGCTCCCTTCTTAGTTCTCTGGCTTTTTGTTCTTGTCGTTCATTAATATCCGCTAGTTCTCTTTTATGTTCCCTATCCATTATATCTTGTCTTTCCTTAGCATCTGCTATGTCTTTTCGTTCTAGCCTTTTCTTTTCTTCTATCACATCTTCCCTCTTCTTCTTTTCCTTTTCTTCCTCGTCATGTATTAAATCATATTTCTTTTGTACGTTGCTTTGTATCTGGTTTCTGTTCTCGTGTTCAAGACGATTGAATCAGATTTGATTATTTTTCCCCTTGGCTTGCGACCCTGCCTTTGTGGCCTCGGCTTACCAATATATTTCAAAAACAACTTAACGATTTGAAGTGTGCTCATATCATTTGTTTTCTTACCAAAATTAAGATAATATTTTTTACCCTTCTGGATAATATAAGGTCTCCCGCTCTTATTCCTATAAACCCGAGGTGGACGGACTTTTGCCTTTTTCTTATGAGTCTTTTTAGCGACCATTGTATATTAACAAAAAAATATTTCTAATATTTTAGAATTTGAAACAAAATATTTAATGAAACTTTACAGCACCTCCTTGTTGTTTACCATATCCGAGTTTTGATGCTGTAGCACTAACACTACCTGCGTAAGGCACCCCAATGCTACTCAATGCACCCGCAGTTCTAGAGATTACCTTATTATCGCGAAGGAATTTATTAACAGCCAAGGCAGTTTTTCCGAACTTAGCCCAGTTAATCTTTCCTCCCTTTTGCCCACTCTTCTTCTTAGTTTTCTTTTTTCCTCCCTTCTGTGGCATTGATGGATTGTATCCGATGTTATATCCTGATGGTTGTGACATTATCACTGGTGATACTGGCATATATTAGAAAGATTTTAAAAATCTTTTCAGCAAAGATAAAAAATAATTCTAAAAATATAATTTCATGCGATAGGCAAAATTTTTTCTTAACTCATCATCAACACTTGAGACATAAAGAAAATTAAATCGTTCCTTTGTTGCTTCGTGAAACTTTTGAAGAAAATAATCAAAGTCAAAAGATAAGTCTAAGTGTTTATACACGAGTTCCATTTTGTCCTGAGACTGACCCGGAAAGATTAACAAATAATCTAACTGCTTAATGGCTTCTGGCCGTAGGTCGTTCAGATACTGACTTGACATAATAACCTTACTTTTATAGTGTCTGTTCTTTTTTAACAAGTTGCTTACTGACTTATCTCTTAATCCACTTCCTAAATCGTCCAAAACAAAAACAACCTCTGGCGAAATATACTTACTTGGTCTCTCTTTCTTCTCACCTTCTTCTTTTTTCTTTTCCTTTCCAAAGTATAAAAATTGTGGTTTCTCTATTTCCTCTTTGTCCTGTTTTATTTCTCCTTCGTGTTGCTCGTCCTGTCTGTTCAGTTTGTCAAGTTCATAGTCTATCACATTTACACCATCTGACTTAAGAAAGGTTTATATTGCCATTGGGTTTCCCCTGTTCTTAAAGTGCTTTAGCATTGCTTTATAAATGTAGTCCTTGTGTATTGTTGAAGCGATAATGACAATACGGATCTTTCTGTCGGTTGTCCTTTTCAGTATTTCAAAGAGTGCTGTTGTTTTCCCGCTCTTCTTACGGGCGAGTAGAAATATATTGGCATACGGCTCGTTGAATAATTTATAACCCTTGGCTTTTTTGTTTCCATCCCCCTCTTGTTTTACAGGCTTCACCTTAATGCTATTGATTTTTTGCATCGTATATTCTAAGCAAGAAATTCCAAACATACAACAATTCTTCCCGCTAAATTTCCTGTATCAATATTTCCGCTGTCAGTTTCAAGGACTTTAAATGTATATTGACCGTCCGTCCATCCAACGACACCCAAATTATAACTGAGGTTTGAAATGTTTGCTATATTACTATCAGCGAATGTGCCGATAATTCCAATTCTGTCCATATAAAGAATTCTGGTTTTGGTTTCCGTCTGGTCGTTCGTATAATGAATAAACTTAACATTCATTTTGGTCGGTGTGAATGACATTTGAATATTTTTATTAAATGTTTTTCTTCCAACAAAATCACTGCTCAGAAAAATAATCTTTTGGTATTTATAGTCAGCCATGATTATATTACTGATGACAAACTTTTTAGTAACAAAATATTTTCGCGAACTGCCTGCGACTTTTACTCACGGGTAAGCGAAAAAAAGAATGAGAGTTGTGCTTATTGTATAAAGCAAGGTATTGAAACTAAATTTAAATGTGTGTATAAGCCTATGAGTGATTGGTGTGTTAGTTTTGATCATGCGGTTCCTTTAATCTGCTCAAATGATGCTATGTGGTATAAAACTCAAGTATATGAATGCTTTGATATTTGAGAATTTCACTTCGTGCTTCGCACTCTCGCTTATTCTCAAACATCGTTTTTATACTTTAATGGTGGACGATGTTTTACGCATGAGTAAAATATCATTTCTTACTTGAAGAAGGTGATGGAAGGCAAATTCCTATGAGTAAAGTCGAAATTCCTACATAAGTATTAGCAACCTCACAAGGTAAGTTCTTTTCAGATAGCCTCACGATACAAAGGGTTATAATAGCGATAATGATACCCATTTGAAATAAGTATTTAATAAGTCGGCTGTCGGTCGGTCTGTTTTTATACAACAACAATTCCAGTTATCCTCCAATTCGTGCTCTACTTTTTTTTCCTCAGTCTTTAGTTCTACTTCAAGAACACGAGACTTTAATTCTGGAGTTAGTTCGCCATCCATATCCATAATAGGTGGAGGTCTGTGAAGTCTAGTTGTATTATTGTTTGACATTTGAAAAAACGACTGCTCTGATTTCTGCTAATTGGTTTGCTTGGTCTTGTAATATATTAAGTAAAGTTTTATTTTATTTTTCTAAATTAACTAACTTTTCTGATAATTGTTGAACCGCTTTAATTAACGGGGCGATAAACTCGGAATAACCTATACCATAACCGACATCACCACTATCAACACATTTAACATCTTCTGGATTAACGCTCACACCCTTCAATTCGCATTCTTTTCTTTGCTTTGGACACGGAACCATAATTGTTTCTTTTATAAAACCGCCAAAATCTAGCATATTCATTTCTGTTAGTATTTCTTCTAATTTCTGTGCTATTAAACCCGTTCTCTGTTTCTTGTTATCATCAATCATACGATAGCAGACTGGATTTAACTTATTAATAAAATCTAAGCCTAAGCATTCCTTTATATCTTCTTTTTTTTCTCCTGTCTGAATATTGAATTGGATTAGACAATACCCATAATTGTCAATCGCTTGCTTTCAAAGACATTAAAGCAGTATTTGAACTATTCTCCCATATGAACCCACTCGTTGAAGAATTATTCACTCTAAATCTAATAGCATAAGAAGTTAATCCTCCGCCTACTCCTCCTGCTGGTGCTGTTCCTCCATTTAATGATTTATTTGCTCCAGACTGAGACATATAATCCTCCATGCTGAATCAGCAGTATCCCATACAAATATTCCTCTCGCATTCGTCCCGTCTGTTTGTCCTTGAATTCCTATTTTCGCTCCATTATTAGTTGTGGTCGTTAGCAACCCAGAATATGTAATTCCCGCACTAGCCGTTATCAATCCTTTTGTCCATAAAGTTCCGTTTGCACCATTCAATGACATTAATAGTTGCTCCCCTGAATTCTCCCATACAAATCCCATTGTAGCATCATTAGCAGTCCTAAAACGAAAACTATATGAACTAAAATCATTTCCTGAAACAGCCAAAGCATTTGCCAAACTTCTAGTGTTTCCAATTCCACCAGATGCCGCATAGATTCCCCAACTTGTATTGGTGGTATCCCATAGAAATATTCCTTTTGCACTTGTTCCGCCTGTTAGTCCCTGAATTCCTATTTTCGCCCCACTGGCATTCGTTACTGACGTTAGTGTGCCAGTGTATGTAATCCCCGCATTCGCAGTTAGTAAGCCACTTGTTGTTAACGTCGTTGTTGATATCCCCGCATTTGCCGTTATTAATCCCGCAGTGGTTACATTCATCGCCTCAGACCATGTTATATTGCTTCCTGCTGTTATTCCTGATTTATACTTAACAGCAAGTTTGTTTGAGTTTTTGTATATTTGAAAGTTTGAACCAGCATTACTTGATTTCCAGTTTGAGCCGTCATAATAAGCATCAAAACTTAAGCCTATATTGTCGTGTGCCCAGTTGAGATTTTGAAAAACTGGATAGATGTCTGCCGTCGTTATTGCCTGTATATGTGGCCCCGCAATGTTGTTCGTCGTTCCATACAACTCTAAGCCTCCTGTCGCCCCTGTGCCTTTCGTTGTATTGCCTATGATTATTGGCTTACCTGATGCTGTTGTTATTTTGTCGTTTGTTGTTAATGTTGTCGTAGTTATTCCTGCGGTTGAAGTAGTTGCTCCAGCACTTGTTATGTTGTTTGAATTCATATCCAAAGCACCATAAAACCGCATACCACCGGCATTGTTAAAACGGACAATGTCAGATGAAGCACTTTTATTGTCCAAAAGTTTTGAAATATAAAATCCCGCCCCTTTTACATTTTGATGTCTGTGAAAAGAATATTGATAATCACCTGATTTCTGTGAAAAGAATATATCTCTCCATTTTGGTTTAATTTTTTCGCCCCATTATATGTTATATTTCCACCATTAATGATAACTTGATTATTAAAATCAGCCGTTTGTGTTAAAGTTAGATATTTTATCACAGTGCTCGTCCCGTTGAATGTTTTAATTCCTGTTATTGTTTGGTCTCCTGTTAGTTTCACGCAATTGTCATCCAGATATTGCCTATTTACCGCTTCATTCGCATTTTGTGGTGCTCCTAGATTAACAATCCTACTACTATTACAATCTAAGCCAGTAGCATTAAACCACGAAACAATCGTCCCGTCAATAATAAAACTTATTTTTTTCGCAGAAATTTCAAAGTTGTAATATGTTGCCGTGTTCATATCCAAACTAGCAATTGACCCGATATTACTGGTAGAATTGAAAACAATGAATGTTCCCTTTGTTGTTGAATTGATTGAATTTCCAGTTATTTCAACACCACTGCTATATGTCTTAATTCCTGCTATGGTTTGGTTTCCTGAGGTTTTAACTGCCGAAGTATCAAGGACAGAAACATCCACACCATCAACAAGATTTACATTTGTTATACTTTGGTTTCCCATATTTAGTCCTCCCGTCATACTACATACTAGCAATCCCGTCTAATCTCAGAAAAGGCGATGTCGTGTTTCTCCATTGTCCAGTGCTATAAATGAGTAGTTGATTATCTGATGCTGTTGTTACAATCACATCGCTATGTGTATCAATACTTCCTCGCCGACACTTTCGCCGTGTTCGCATCATGCTCTGATAGCCAAGTTGTGATAGACCTACCATTTAGTTGATTTACATTTGTAATGTTTTGACTTTTCATATCAAGACCAGCACTCGCATTTATTATACTGCTAAATGTTTTAATTCCTGCTATGGTTTGGTCTCCTGTTAGTTTAACCACCGAACCATCAACTGCGAGATTAGCGAGATCAATTCCATTATATGTAGAAGCCCCTGAAATAGCCAAACCGCCCATATTTAGTCCTCCCGTCATACTGGCTGTGCCGTCTAATCTAAGAAAGGGTGAAGTCGTATTTCTCCATTGCCCCGTGCTATAAATGAGTAATTGGTTATCTGCTGGGAAGCCTGTTATTGTCACATCGCTATGGCTATCTATACTTCCAGCTGCTGACACTTTATCATTATTATCATTATGCTCAAATATCCATTCATCAACATCTTTTGTATTTAGTGAATTTACTCCTGTTATATTCAAATATCCGCCCATACTAATATTACCGAATTCATCAACATTTATCGGAAATGTTTTTATTTACCCAGTTTATTGAATTATATGTGAGATAACTATTAGTGGCTATTGGTGCGGTTATGACTACATCAGAAAGTGTATCAATTGAACCAAGGGCTGTATTCTTCCATTTACCATCTACATCATTATATGTTAAGTATTGACCGACCACTGGTGCAGATATGTTAGTGTCAATCAGATTGTATAGACTGGTTTGATGCGGATTTGGAAGTATTGCTTCTGTGTTGAGTTGAGGCTTTGACTTCATCGTTGTCCCTCACTCGTTGCTCTGTATAGTATAAATTTTTTCCTTCTTTGATGTCAGTCGTTGATTTTAAAGCGAGACGTGTGTCAAAGCGGTTATCAGTCCAATAATAGTTAAGCCCTTCTTTTAGGTCTGTTGTTGATTTGAAAGCGAGACGTGTATCAAAGCGGTTATCAGTCCAATAATAATTAAGCCCTTCTTTTAGGTCTGTTGTTGATTTTAAAGCGAGCCGTGTATCAAATCGCGCATCAGTATAATAAAGATTTATTGGGTCGGAATCTTCTGGCACTCTGTTTGTATTCAGACCGACTATGTTCGTGTTCGTTAAGTCTAAGTTTGCGATTGATAGGCTGTCTGTCGCGATTTCTGACAAGCCGAGTAATGATTTATATTGACTCATTATATACAAAGATTTTGAAAAATCTTTGAGCAAAATCTTTTTTGTGAAACTTTTCTAAAAAGTTTTAAATAAATATTTAATTTTAAAAATACTAAACTATAATAATCTTAGTATAAATGCCGTCTCCCGAAGCAAGTTGTAAGAACTGGGGTAAAGCTGTGGAAAGTATTAAGAGCAAAAAGCAACATAAGGTTGAAATAGCGAAGAGAAATTAGCAAAGTGTAGAAAGGCTTATGTAGGCGATGATGAAGAGATGGAGGAAAGGATAAACCGCATGGCCGAAATGGGTGTTGCTAATGATATTATTAATGGAAAAAACCAAGATGACACACCAGAAGAAAGCAGTGAGAGCGATGAAGAATGTGATTTTACAGACATTATCGCAGAAAGGATGGCTAAGATGAAAATAAGAAGAAAGAAAGCGGAAGCAAAGAAGAAAGTAAGTAAAAAGCCTGTGCCTGAGCCTGAACCTGATGAAAGCGAAAGTGAAAGTGAAGAAAGTGAAGAAGAGCCGAAGCCTAAATCTAAGAAAGGAAATGGTAAGAAGTCGAACATATCTGTTAATGTTTATAATCAAGCATAGAAGCCAAGCAAGAAAGAAAAAAATAATGATGATGTCTCAAAGATGTTTTTAAAATTTTGATAATATATCATGAACTACAAACATAGTCAGCAACAAAAACAAGAAACTCCTGAGCAGACAGAGCGGAAAGAAAAACTTGAAGAAGCAATTGAAATACACAAGCAATCAAAGCCCGCTAAGATATGGAACACAATAACAGCCCCCGAGGCTAAACCAATGAGCCAAGTATTTATTGACTTAATGGACATGTCAAAGGTAGCGACAAAGAAAGGTAATGCTAACTATAATTTTGGACAAGTAGCAATTGATGTCTATAGCCGTCGTGGGTGGATTGAGCCAATTAAAAATAAAACTACAGGTTATGTTTTGGAAGGATTAAAAAAAATATTTACGAAAGAAGTCCCTAAAAGTATTACTTCAGATAATGGAGGTGAGTTTAAGGGTCAAGTGGCTGGATATTTTAGACAGAACAATATTGAACACAGACCGGTTCAAGTAGGTGATCACAGAACAATGGGGATAATAGATAGATTTATTAGAACAATACGGAATGAATTAAATTTAATATGGGAATTTAATGAAAATTTTCAATGGTTGCCGATTATTCATGAGGTTGTTGATGCTTATAATAAAACATATCATACAACAGTTAAAGCCGTACCTATTAATGTTTATGAAGGGACTGAAAAAAACACACAGGAAATATACAGAAATCCTTTAATTAATGAATTCCCTAAGGGAACAAGAGTGAGAAAGGAATTAGAAATAACTATTTTTTCTAAAGGTGATAAACAATTCAGTAAAACCATATTTAAGGCTAAGGCCGTAAGGGCTTCAAAGTTATCCTATCTGAAGAGGATTTAGTAAGGCCGAGTGAATTATTAAAGACCCATGTTGAAGAGCAACCGGAAGAAACAGAACCGGCAGAGCAGTTAGCTGATAAAGTTAAACAAATTACTAAAGAGAAAAAAAAAATATTAATTTATTAAAATCACTTGACATTAAACCGGAAAACATACGAAGTAGTGCTAGAATTAAAAAGAAAGTTGAAAAGTTAGACCTTTAATAAAATATTAGTTCACAGAAACATTACTAAAGAAAAAGATAGTCAGAACGTCTGACCTGATTGTACGCAGAGCTAAGTAACTAAAACAGATAAAAGATGTGGTTTTCACCAAATAAAAACTTCACACATGCAGGGTTGCGCACCATACTTTCCAAATCAAAAAAAGTTAAAAAATTAAATTTTATTATGGCATTGTAAAATAGTCAAAAATATTACCGTTACGTATATTTCAAATTCAAATTTAAATTTCGGGTTGAATATGGCAAGCACCCTATCTGATTTAGATCTATACAACAAAAAAAAATACTAAAAAGTGATCAGAACTAGTTAAGTTCCGTGTGCCATCGCACTAAATCCATTCAATTTACATATGTATGTAGATTTTGCAGACGAATATAGCAGTTAAGTTGCACTAATTTGAATTCTGACTATTAATATGAAATATGATAGCTAATCTGAAATCTGCCCCTTAACACAAATTCTATGGCTGAGTTTGACACTTGAATGTACATAGTAATATACGCACGCACATATCGCGCATTGATCTACATCTGCAATCTTTTTGATTCATTTTCTTTTTATACTTATTTACATATCTATTAGACAATTAATAATTCTGTTACGATTCGTTTCGATCGCAACTGCAACCTACCTTATGTTCTGAAGTGGTGAAGTTATCGTAATGAATAACATACCTGACAGAAATATTAACCCTTATCCTGTCAGGTCACAACTGTGATTTAAAAACACAAATGTGATTCTTAATTCCAAACGTGATTTTGGAACACAAACGTGACGCAACGAAGGTGTATTTGCTTGTATTAATAAATTCTATCGTATTGAAGCGAATTATTAAAAAAAAAACCGTGTACTGAGAACGTCAAAACTCATTTTAATCAAGATACAAGTGTCATCATCTTAGCTCGTTGAGGTGCTACAAATTTGTTGCGTGTATGCCATACAAAACATGGCCCCACACGACAAAAGAAATAACGACAATTAGAGCAGTAAGCACGGGTACGCTTTTTGACACCATTCAACATACACGCAACACAACGAACAGGGCCTTGCCTCTTTTCTCCTCGTTTTACTTCAGTGCGTTCGTATGTCATACACAGAAGATGACCAGTACAATTGAGCCTTGCTGCGCGCACAAGAGCTCTAGAACCTCCCAACACTCCCGCATGGCCTAGCATTTCTTCCACGAGATGTTTCAGCATAGATTTACGCGATTCCTTCGGGTGGTAGTGCTTGAATATGAGACATGCATTTGTTACAACAATGTCCAGTAGCCCCGAAAACAATTTCAGCCATGGCTTATTGAAACGCAAAGCCCTCTCTACTCCCCACCTCAAGCGGAGTTGGTCACCAAGATCAACTCCCCCCATTTGCTGGGTATATACCTTCGCTATTTTAAAGCAGGGCACATCGGTGGTCGCCCCATCACCACCCTGTAACCGTCTGGAAACAGTGGTTGTAGCCCCTCCCAAAATAGAAGACAAAAACAAAACTACTTTAGTGTCTTTCCATGCTACTACATGTAAGTTCACACCATGCATGGACCAGGTGACCATTTTCATCGTCCCTCTAGCACTTGCATTACTTACCCCTTGCAGTAAATCCTTGGCTGCCCTCAATCTGGTCTTCAATACTGTCCCAACGCAATGGATTCCCCGCTTACGGACACAGTAAAAAAAAAGTTGTAAACCTGTATAAAAACGATCACAAGCCATGATCCGTCCAGTGTTGTCTATGCCAGCTATGTCCAGCAACTTCATAATGACTGAATATGTCATACCGTGGCCACTTTCATCAGCAACCGTGCCCTCTCCTTCATAAACCAAGACCGTATAAAAGTAACCTGTAATGGAGCAACATAGCGCAAAAAGCTTGAATCCCCACTTGATTGGTTTGGCTGGCAAATACTGTCTCAAATGGCTCCTCCCTTTGAAGGGAATCATTCCTTCGTCGATGCTGAACCATTGTCCCAGATTCCAGAGCTTTTTGAAGCTCTCGTTCATCAGCGTCAAAAGCGTTCGCACTTGGGACAATTTGTCATAGGCAGGGTCCCCTCGGGGAGCTGCCACATTGGGGTCCGAGATATGGAAATAACGTTTGATATCGTGAAACCTCTTCATGGGCATGACCCCCGAGAGGTCTGGAAACTGCCAGATGTTTGAATGAATGCCTGCCCAATAATCAACTTCTGCAGACAACCCCATCACTCCCATATTATACAAAAGTATGGCCACAAACACAAGTATGTCGGAAAGCAAGACTGGCTGCCAAGGCCGTGAACGCTCTGGCACATTGTGCTGGCGCTTATAAGCTGCATATTTGTTTGTATTTTGGACTACAGTCTGCCAAAAGTCAGTTGGAAGGAGCAAAAAAAAAATATCTAACATGGTTAGGCTAGAGGGCGCACGGACTGGAATTTGTGGGCCTGACCCCCCTTCGAAAGCAGGTATCGCACGAGGAGGTGCCACGCCCTCTTTCCATTCATTTTCGTCCTTAAACTCACTAGCAGGCAAGTCGTCGAGTTCCAGATCGCGGGGGTTCAGCTCCCCTTCCTCTTCTTCATGTGATGACGTGTCACCCAATACATCGTCGTCACTGATAAAACCTGCGTCTGCTCCGACCTCAAATTTGTGTTCACCTGCAGGATTTAATTCTTCTCCTCCTTCCTGATCACTCTCTGTTAGTGACTGGTCATTTTTTGGGCTGCAAAGGACACAGATAAGCAATCCATCACTAAGCCAAGCATGGTAATGTGCACAGACACCAAAAAAAGAACAACACACATCACCAAACTTGGATTAGCAAAAACAACATTGGAAACATAAAACAAAAACATGGAACAAGAAGCAGAGGGTACTCGTAATCGATGTCTTCAGGGTCGCTTGGTATCAAGCCCTCCATCCTACACACAAGGCCAAAACTGAAACCATGTCAGACAAAAACCGACTGAGCCAAGAAAAGGGATACTACTCATCAGATAGCTGGGGTGCCAGTGGTTGCTCTGCCACTTTGTCATCCCCAGATGATGCCTGCTTCGAATCCGCAGCCCCCTGGACTTGGTACTTGATAGTTTCAGAGGCAATCATCGGCGAATCTTCCTCATCTTCATCGTCCCACTCGACCCAAAACTTATCTTTTGTACGACCGAAAACTCTTTGCACAGTTCCACATATGTGCTTTTCCTTCCAGTCATCTGGCCACTTCTGTTTGGCGTAGTCAGGCCCAAATTCCCTGACTGGAACACGCACACGGGTCTTGAGAAGCAAAATGTGTACAGACATTATGATGCTCGGAAAAAAAAGGGCCAAATGCCACAAAAAAAGTGGTCCAAAAGTGGGAAAAAATTGGTTGGTGACCTATTTTCACTCAAACATTTAAGTCACTTCCCGGTGAGATATTACGTCAGGATCTTCACAGATCTCTTCGGTATCTCTTGAATTATTAAAATACAGCGTGGTATATTATTTTCCTTTCAGAAATAATAATTTTATCGATATTAAAAACCTGTGACACAAATGTGATTCAGAGACACAAATGTGTTCCAAGACATGATAAGAGTTAATATTGTGTTAAACTTTCTTCAAATTTATAATTCTAGTTTAGCCTTCTATTTTTAGTTCCGTTACTTTATTTTTCTATTTATTTATCAACTGTGATAACTTGTAGTTATTACGTTTTCAACTGACATTAACATATAAATTTATTTCCCTTTACCAGTTAGCTTTTTAGAAAATGTTAACTATTGTATTTTTTCCTCATATCTAAACTTCATTTCCTTAGACAGCTTTTTCCGATACACGATACACAGTAATAAACTGCTAGATAACTAGGCAGCAACATGCATAGGTAAAGTGGCATTCTTTAGTATTTTTATTTATTTTTTCACAAACTGATTTGAACAACTCTAACCGCTACACAAATCGTGATAGCACTTGAAATATAATTGTTATTTCTCATAATTTATATTGTTTCGTAAGGGAGAAACATCTGTCAAGCAGTGTGCTAAATAAACTCACTAGAATTGACCATCCCAGCGTCTTTTGGTATCATCTATGTTCTCGCAAGTATTTTGAGATCAAATGACAGCCGTGTGTATATTCATTTGAATGCAGGTTTACAATTTCCATACAGCAAGCTAGTCAAGACTTACAAGTCTTAAAAATTCTTAATACATGAGGCGATGCCTGATTAAAATCTGTGTCATTTGGTGGCCAAACTGCCAAACTCATGGCTCGAACTATTCTAAAACAAAAATTTTGATTTTAAGTTGATCATATTAATATTAATAATTCAGCACTGAATAAAATTTTGAGTTTAATAAATTAAAATTTATTTATGTCAGTGCTTTGAAAACACAGTTACTATTAAAGGTAATTACATTTCAAATAAAATTATATCGTCTTAAATATTTTTTGATGTGTTCTTGATCGGTCGATGCGATTTGTAAGGATGACATCTCACTTTCACCTGACGATGCGATTTGTAAGGATGACACCTCACTTTCACCTGACGGTTACATGCAGATATCGAGTGACATGATGTGCGACGCCAACACGTCTTTCTCCCAAGCTTTGAATTCTTTATTCTCTGTGCTTGGATCGTTTATGGATTGCTTTTCTTCTCGACCATGCAACCAAGCCGGTAGATACTTCCCCGTATACTGGTTTGAACCTGATGGATGGCCCCAAACGTTAACAAGGACTACTGAGTCAACATTTGGATCATCGCCATCAACGTTCACCTTAGTTACCTTCCCCAAGCTGAATTTTTTCACTTTCCTATTCCTCTATTTACTTCTCACTCTCTTCTTTCTGTCACCGTCGTAATCTACCCACTCAAACACAATGAACGTATCTAAACCAGGAGTAACAATAAGCTGGTCTTCTACCTCCGACAGGTAACATGAGCTGCCAGTGGTCTTCTACCTCCGTTAGGGGAAACAAGAGCAAGGAGCTGTTCGATAAGCGTTTGATGTTTACGCTCTCGTTGAGAAAGAGGAACAAAGAAATCATCAAAAGATTTATTAAAGCCAGGAGTAGTAGAGGCTGCAATACCAACAGCAGTTACAGAAATGGCAGCAGCGGACGCAAGAGGAGAAGTAGCTATAGCAGAAGAAGAAGCAGCAGCAGCAGTAGTAGTAGTAGTAGTAGTAGTAGTAGTAGTAGTAGTAGTAGTAGTAGTGGTAGTAGTAGTAGTAGTAGTAGTAGTAGTAGTAGTAGTCCAAGGAGAAGAAGAAGAAGGAGAAGAAGGAGGAGGAGAAGAAGAAGAAGAAGAAGAAGAAGAAGAAGAAGAAGAAGAAGAAGAAGGAGGAGGAGGAGGAGAAGAAGAAGAAGAAGAAGAAGAAGAAGAAGAAGAAGAAGACGATGGTGATGATGATGAAATTTTCTGTCTCTTGCAGCAGCTCACATTGTGTGGAGAACGCTTGCGTTTCAGAGATCCAGAAGAAGAGAAAAAGAAGAGGAGACGGACGAAGAGGAGGAGGAGGAGGAGGAGGAGGAAGAAGAAGAAGAAGAAGAAGAAGAAGAAGAAGAAGAAGAAGAAGACAAAGAAGAAGAAGAAGAAGAAGAAGAAGAAGAAGAAGAAGAAGAAGAAGGAGAAGAAGAAGAAGGAGGAGGAGGAGGAGAAGGAGAAGAAAAATCAGACAACTTTAAACTAGAAGAAAGCGTCTGTTCGTGACGTTTTTTGAATGCTGCTCCCTATAGCACTCCAGCTGGAAAAATGCTGACCCTTCATGCGCACTCTAAGTGCTCTAAAATCAGAAATAGCGAAGTAGATATCATAGTAGATAGATAGATAGATAGATAGATAGATAGATAGATAGATAGATAGATAGATACATACATACGCACAGATGTACATATAGATAGATAGATAGACAAATAAATAGATAAATAGATAGATAGATAGATAGATAGAGATAGATAGATAGATAGATAGATAGATAGATAGATAGATAGATAGATAGATACTTACGTACAGACATGTACATATAGAAAGATAGATAGACAAATAAATAGATAAATAAATAGATAGATAGATAGATAGATAGATAGATAGATAGATAGATAGATAGATACATACATACATACCTACATACTTACGTATAGACATAAACATATAGATAGATAGATAGATAGATAGATAGATAGATAGATAGATAGATAGATAGATAGATAGATAGATAGATAGATAGATAGATGGATGGATGGATGGATAGATGGATGGATGGATGGATGGATGGATTGATAGATGGATGGATTGATAGATGGATGGATGGATAGATAGATTGCTAGATTGCTAGATGAGATATCGACTAGTAAGATAGATAGATAGATAGATAGATAGATAGATAGATAGATAGATAGATAGATAGTAGATAGATAGTAGATAGATAGTAGATAGATAGTAGATAGATAGATAGATATGTTTAATCTATGGGCGTGGCTTAGCTTGAAAAGCCATGGCCTCCTATACTACCCCCGGACAAGAACTTTCAGCACCGGCCAAGCTGCACACCAACCACTGTCTCGCTGTGGTTGGTGTCTGTGGCCAGTTCAAGCCGAAAGGTAGCCGAGCCCTTTTGAACTATACGGGACAACACTAGAACACTCCCCAGGAGCGTGTGCCCTAAGGAGATGATGCCATGAGCAAGTCGAGGTTTCAGGAGTTCACGCTCGTTGTGAGTTACCTTCTACAACCCCGACTTCATCAACCCTTTGCATCACGCCCCGACTTCATCAGCCATGGTCAGGAGTTGGTTGCCTGTTTAGCCCTTGCGCTGCGCGCGATTAACGGCGGACACAAAATTGTCAATGTAGGAGATAGTTAGATCTGAACCCCAGGCTGAGTTGCCAGTGGCCGAGACCGTCTCCAGGGATAGATAGATAGATAGATAGATAGATAGATAGATAGATAGATAGATAGATAGATAGATATACATATATACATATACACATATACATACACACATGCATACATACATACATACATATGTACATACATACATACATACATACATACATACATACATACATAAATACATACATACATAAATGCATACATACATACATGCATACATACATACATCAATCCATCCTGATTTGTCGATAGGCCTGAAAAAACAGGCTGCCAATTTGCCCAGGGTGGGATAATCTATTGCCTTTTTGTCCTGCGCGGATAGGACATATTGGCATTAGTGTCTCGGCCGGCCCAGTCTGGGAAAAGTGGCATTTGCGCGTGAATATTCACGACCAGCAAAATTCACGTGTTTTGCGGCTAGTGTGACCCACAATTGCGAGTTTTCTAATTTTTGATACATAAAAATCCGCTTCTACCGTATAATTTTGCAACAAGCAAGCGACCCTGCTCAGCAGGGGGCTAGCTTGGGCTCGTGTTGTGTGTACTCTCAGACTCCATTCACAGCAGGGATTGTGTTCTGCGCACTGGCTACCCACTGGCTACTCGCTGGCTACTCGCTGGCTACCCCGCTACTCACTGGCTACTCCTCTACCCACTGGCTACTCCTCTATTCGCTGGCTACCAACACAGTGGCTACGTACCGGCTACCAACACACTGGGTACACACTGGCTACACACTCGCTACAGTCGGGACTGTGACAGTGCCGTCGACACTCTCACAGTGCCGACGGTAGGTGGTCCAAATCGGCACCCAGGCAGTATATATTTTCCCAACCACGCCGGACCACAGGGGACACGGGAAGGGGGGACCCACCGCAACCATGATCAAACCAGTGTAGTATCCCCTGGTAGACTGCCTGGATCATGTTGGCGGTGGGACCCCCCTCCTTCTCGCGCGACCGACGGGTGTGGTCCGGATCGGATGCGGATACATATATCTTTTTTGGACCGCCTTGGACCACGCGCTCGTCGAGCAGCTGACGGTGTCGACGAGATGCCAGTTCGCTCGATGGCACGGGACCAAGGTACAGTCGACGCGTGGTCCAAATCGGAACCAAGGCAGTATATCTTTTCCCAACCACGCCGGACCACGCACGCCCGTCGACCACGCAAGAGGGAGGGACCTACCGCAACCATGATCAAACAAGTGTAGCATCCCCTGGTAGACTGCCTGGATCATGTTGGCGGTGGGTCCCTCCCTCTCGCGGTGGTGGTCCGGATCGGACGTCTGGGTGTATATCTTTTTTGGACCGCTGTGGACCACCCGTCGACACCGAGGTCAGTACCGACGACACACTGCCTGTGTCATGGTGGCGGTGGGTCCCTCCCCTCTCGGCCGTTCGACGGGTGGTCCGGATCGGACGCATGGACGTATATTTTATTTTGGCCGGTTTGGACCACGACACACACACACACACGTCGATCGAACAAGTGCGACATTTCGCATGACTGCCTGGATCGTGTTGGCGGTGGGTATGCCTCACTTCAGGTGGTGTGTGGTCCGGGTCGGATGTCTGGACGTATATATTTTGTGGACCGCTTTGGACCACGCGCTCGTCGAGCAGCTGACGGTGTCGACGAGACAGTGAGCTCGCTCGTCGAGCAGCTGACGGTGTCGACGAGACAGTGAGCTCGCTCGTCGAGCAGCTGACGGTGTCGACGAGACAGTGAGTTCGCTCGACGAGACTGCCACGACTGTCACCCGGTGGTCCAAATCCGCCCGGATTTTTCTAGTCTGTTCTTTTGGCGCTTTGGACCGCCTTTGGGGCCTTGTGGTCCAAAGGAGCGGTCCAGGCAGTCGAGAATTTAATTAGTCACAGAGGGCGGATTTGGACCACCGCGGGGAGGGGGGACCTGCCATGTCCAGCTTTGAGCCGCAGGCCGGGATTTGCGGGAAAATTTTTTGTCTTCTTCTGTTGGTTGGTTCAGGCACGTATTGCCTTTTTGTCCCCATAGGGTCCAAATACAGTGATATAGCAGAAATATCGTGATATAGTACAAAAAGGCAGTGATATGGTACAAAAAGGCAGTGATATACACATAGTCCGGCCGGCCACAAACCTGAACCTAAGCTGGTCCGTTTCGTCACCGAACCTCTATCATAATCTTCGACCCAAGCAAGACCAGAAGTGGCTAGCAGCCTGAACGAACATATTGCCATTTTTCCAATTGCCACATCTTGCTGTCAATTTTCCGGAAATTTACCGCGCCGCAAAACAGTGGAAATTTTCTTGCTTTTTTACTCACTCTGATTTTTCATGTTTAGGTGCCATCGCGCGAAAATGATGCTAGCTCTACGGAACAAACGACTGGCCGCTGGGATGGACGCCCAGCCCCTCAAGCGACGCCGCCTGGAGTTGCCCCCGCTTACTCGTACCGTCCCGCGCGAAGCTCTGCCGGGCGAGCCGTTCGCCACCGCATTGCTGTCTATATCGGATAGAACCCTTGCTCTGCACCGCGAGCCTCTATATTATCTAGGGCTTCCGCCTACGTGTTGGAAGTCGGGAGGGGAAGAAACCTACTCTGCGCTGGACTCTATGCTGTTGGCCAAGCGTATCGACGACCCCGTGGTAAAGGAGGCTGCTGGTCTGGTCGCCGCGGAGCACGCGGGTCTGTATTTACTGGAGGAGGAGTACGGTATTCCGGCTGTGGTTGCGAGCTTGGTCGCGGGATACGTCAATCCATCGTATTACGAACCACTGGAGGCTGGCGCGTGGAAGAATTCCAGCAACAAGGATATGCTCCGCCTCAATAACCAATTCCGTGAAATCCCGTAATTCTCCTCAGTGTGCACTGCAAGCTCCCATAGCTCGCGCCACGGTTCGCACCGACCAACAGCGGGCATGTACAAGCTAGCTAAGCGCGTTTTGTTGTACAACGACCGGTTGCTGCTTTCGAGGCGGTTGTCCTGCAGGAGCTCCTCGATCTTCGCCAAATCTGCCTTCTCAGTCAACGTTAGCCTCGACTTGCCACCGCCAACCTTCTGTTGTTCGGGGCCGTCCTCGGTATCGGAGCCTTCGTCGATAACGCCTAGCTCGGGCAGGGTAACCGGGCTCGAGGGTGGGCTAGGTTCATCATCTCGCGACATTTTTCTCTTGTGAGGTAACACCTGAAGGCAAAAAATCAAAGTGAAAAAAATTCACAAAAATTTCTATGTGTTTTGCGGGCGCGGTAAGTTTCCGGGAAATTGTCCACGACATGTGGCGATTGGAAAAAATGGCAATATGTTCGTTCAGGCTGCTAGTCACTTCCCTCGGTCGAAGACTCGAGGATTCTGGCCATGTCACGACGACGAAACCGACGAGGCTCGTGCCACGTCACCCTTCCTCGGCCGGCCCGGCTATTGCCTTTTTGTCCTCACCCGACCTATCGAAAATTTTAGCGAAATTTTCCCGCAAATCCCGGCCTGCGGCTCAAAGCTGGACATGGCAGGTCCCCCCTCCCCGCGGTGGTCCAAATCCGCCCTCTGTGACTAATTAAATTCTCGACTGCCTGGACCGCTCCTTTGGACCACAAGGCCCCAAAGGCGGTCCAAAGCGCCAAAAGAACAGACTAGAAAAATCCGGGCGGATTTGGACCACCGGGTGACAGTCGTGGCAGTCTCGTCGAGCGAACTCACTGTCTCGTCGACACCGTCAGCTGCTCGACGAGCGAGCTCACTGTCTCGTCGACACCGTCAGCTGCTCGACGAGCGAGCTCACTGTCTCGTCGACACCGTCAGCTGCTCGACGAGCGCGTGGTCCAAAGCGGTCCACAAAATATATACGTCCAGACATCCGACCCGGACCACACACCACCTGAAGTGAGGCATACCCACCGCCAACACGATCCAGGCAGTCATGCGAAATGTCGCACTTGTTCGATCGACGTGTGTGTGTGTGTGTCGTGGTCCAAACCGGCCAAAATAAAATATACGTCCATGCGTCCGATCCGGACCACCCGTCGAACGGCCGAGAGGGGAGGGACCCACCGCCACCATGACACAGGCAGTGTGTCGTCGGTACTGACCTCGGTGTCGACGGGTGGTCCACAGCGGTCCAAAAAAGATATACACCCAGACGTACGATCCGGACCACCACCGCGAGAGGGAGGGACCCACCGCCAACATGATCCAGGCAGTCTACCAGGGGATGCTACACTTGTTTGATCATGGTTGCGGTAGGTCCCTCCCTCTTGCGTGGTCGACGGGCGTGCGTGGTCCGGCGTGGTTGGGAAAAGATATACTGCCTTGGTTCCGATTTGGACCACGCGTCGACTGTACCTTGGTCCCGTGCCATCGAGCGAACTGGCATCTCGTCGACACCGTCAGCTGCTCGACGAGCGCGTGGTCCAAGGCGGTCCAAAAAAGATATATGTATCCGCATCCGATCCGGACCACACCCGTCGGTCGCGCGAGAAGGAGGGGGGTCCCACCGCCAACATGATCCAGGCAGTCTACCAGGGGATACTACCTTCTACAACCCCGACTTCATCAACCCTTTGCATCACGCCCCGACTTCATCAGCCATGGTCAGGAGTTGGTTGCATGTTTAGCCCTTGCGCTGCGCGCGATTAACGGCGGACACAAAATTGTCAATGTAGGAGATAGTTAGATCTGAACCCCAGGCTGAGTTGCCAGTGGCCGAGACCGTCTCCAGGGATAGATAGATAGATAGATAGATAGATAGATAGATAGATAGATAGATAGATAGATAGATAGATAGATAGATATACATATATACATATACACATATACATACACACATGCATACATACATACATACATATGTACATACATACATACATACATACATACATACATACATACATACATAAATACATACATACATACATACATACATACATACATACATACATACATACATACATACATACATCCATCCTGATTTGTCGATAGGCCTGAAAAAACAGGCTGCCAATTTGCCCAGGGTGGGATAATCTATTGCCTTTTTGTCCTGCGCGGATAGGACATATTGGCATTAGTGTCTCGGCCTGCCCAGTCTGGGAAAAGTGGCATTTGCGCGTGAATATTCACGACCAGCAAAATTCACGTGTTTTGCGGCTAGTGTGACCCACAATTGCGAGTTTTCTAATTTTTGATACATAAAAATCCGCTTCTACCGTATAATTTTGCAACAAGCAAGCGACCCTGCTCAGCAGGGGGCTAGCTTGGGCTCGTGTTGTGTGTACTCTCACACTCCATTCACAGCAGGGATTGTGTTCTGCGCACTGGCTACCCACTGGCTACTCGCTGGCTACTCGCTGGCTACCCCGCTACCCACTGGCTACTCCTCTACCCACTGGCTACTCCTCTATTCGCTGGCTACCAACACAGTGGCTACGTACCGGCTACCAACACACTGGGTACACACTGGCTACACACTCGCTACAGTCGGGACTGTGACAGTGCCGTCGACACTCTCACAGTGCCGACGGTAGGTGGTCCAAATCGGCACCCAGGCAGTATATATTTTCCCAACCACGCCGGACCACAGGGGACACGGGAAGGGGGGGGGCCACCGCAACCATGATCAAACCAGTGTAGTATCCCCTGGTAGACTGCCTGGATCATGTTGGCGGTGGGACCCCCCTCCTTCTCGCGCGACCGACGGGTGTGGTCCGGATCGGATGCGGATACATATATCTTTTTTGGACCGCCTTGGACCACGCGCTCGTACGCTTTTTGACACCATTCAACATACACGCAACACAACGAACAGGGCCTTGCCTCTTTTCTCCTCGTTTTACTTCAGTGCGTTCGTATGTCATACACAGAAGATGACCAGTACAATTGAGCCTTGCTGCGCGCACAAGAGCTCTAGAACCTCCCAACACTCCCGCATGGCCTAGCATTTCTTCCACGAGATGTTTCAGCATAGATTTACGCGATTCCTTCGGGTGGTAGTGCTTGAATATGAGACATGCATTTGTTACAACAATGTCCAGTAGCCCCGAAAACAATTTCAGCCATGGCTTATTGAAACGCAAAGCCCTCTCTACTCCCCACCTCAAGCGGAGTTGGTCACCAAGATCAACTCCCCCCATTTGCTGGGTATATACCTTCGCTATTTTAAAGCAGGGCACATCGGTGGTCGCCCCATCACCACCCTGTAACCGTCTGGAAACAGTGGTTGTAGCCCCTCCCAAAATAGAAGACAAAAACAAAACTACTTTAGTGTCTTTCCATGCTACTACATGTAAGTTCACACCATGCATGGACCAGGTGACCATTTTCATCGTCCCTCTAGCACTTGCGTTACTTACCCCTTGCAGTAAATCCTTGGCTGCCCTCAATCTGGTCTTCAATACTGTCCCAACGCAATGGATTCCCCGCTTACGGACACAGTAAAAAAAAAGTTGTAAACCTGTATAAAAACGATCACAAGCCATGATCCGTCCAGTGTTGTCTATGCCAGCTATGTCCAGCAACTTCATAATGACTGAATATGTCATACCGTGGCCACTTTCATCAGCAACCGTGCCCTCTCCTTCATAAACCAAGACCGTATAAAAGTAACCTGTAATGGAGCAACATAGCGCAAAAAGCTTGAATCCCACTTGATTGGTTTGGCTGGCAAATACTGTCTCAAATGGCTCCTCCCTTTGAAGGGAATCATTCCTTCGTCGATGCTGAACCATTGTCCCAGATTCCAGAGCTTTTTGAAGCTCTCGTTCATCAGCGTCAAAAGCGTTCGCACTTGGGACAATTTGTCATAGGCAGGGTCCCCTCGGGGAGCTGCCACATTGGGGTCCGAGATATGGAAATAACGTTTGATATCGTGAAACCTCTTCATGGGCATGACCCCGAGAGGTCTGGAAACTGCCAGATGTTTGAATGAATGCCTGCCCAATAATCAACTTCTGCAGACAACCCCATCACTCCCATATTATACAAAAGTATGGCCACAAACACAAGTATGTCGGAAAGCAAGACTGGCTGCCAAGGCCGTGAACGCTCTGGCACATTGTGCTGGCGCTTATAAGCTGCATATTTGTTTGTATTTTGGACTACAGTCTGCCAAAAGTCAGTTGGAAGGAGCAAAAA
Organism: Paulinella micropora; assembly: GCA_019918135.1. Classification (NCBI taxonomy): domain Eukaryota; phylum Cercozoa; class Imbricatea; order Euglyphida; family Paulinellidae; genus Paulinella; species Paulinella micropora. The sequence continues at coordinate 5,179 of WBZZ01002626.1, read as the reverse complement.
AAAAAATATCTAACATGGTTAGGCTAGAGGGCGCACGGACTGGAATTTGTGGGCCTGACCCCCCTTCGAAAGCAGGTATCGCACGAGGAGGTGCCACGCCCTCTTTCCATTCATTTTCGTCCTTAAACTCACTAGCAGGCAAGTCGTCGAGTTCCAGATCGCGGGGGTTCAGCTCCCCTTCCTCTTCTTCATGTGATGACGTGTCACCCAATACATCGTCGTCACTGATAAAACCTGCGTCTGCTCCGACCTCAAATTTGTGTTCACCTGCAGGATTTAATTCTTCTCCTCCTTCCTGATCACTCTCTGTTAGTGACTGGTCATTTTTTTGGGCTGCAAAGGACACAGATAAGCAATCCATCACTAAGCCAAGCATGGTAATGTGCACAGACACCAAAAAAGAACAACACACATCACCAAACTTGGATTAGCAAAAACAACATTGGAAACATAAAACAAAAACATGGAACAAGAAGCAGAGGGTACTCGTAATCGATGTCTTCAGGGTCGCTTGGTATCAAGCCCTCCATCCTACACACAAGGCCAAAACTGAAACCATGTCAGACAAAAACCGACTGAGCCAAGAAAAGGGATACTACTCATCAGATAGCTGGGGTGCCAGTGGTTGCTCTGCCACTTTGTCATCCCCAGATGATGCCTGCTTCGAATCCGCAGCCCCCTGGACTTGGTACTTGATAGTTTCAGAGGCAATCATCGGCGAATCTTCCTCATCTTCATCGTCCCACTCGACCCAAAACTTATCTTTTGTACGACCGAAAACTCTTTGCACAGTTCCACATATGTGCTTTTCCTTCCAGTCATCTGGCCACTTCTGTTTGGCGTAGTCAGGCCCAAATTCCCTGACTGGAACACGCACACGGGTCTTGAGAAGCAAAATGTGTACAGACATTATGATGCTCGGAAAAAAAAGGGCCAAATGCCACAAAAAAAGTGGTCCAAAAGTGGGAAAAAATTGGTTGGTGACTATTTTCACTCAACATTTAAGTCACTTCCCGGTGAGATATTACGTCAGGATCTTCACAGATCTCTTCGGTATCTCTTGAATTATTAAAATACAGCGTGGTATATTATTTTCCTTTCAGAAATAATAATTTTATCGATATTAAAAACCTGTGACACAAATGTGATTCAGAGACACAAATGTGTTCCAAGACATGATAAGAGTTAATATTGTGTTAAACTTTCTTCAAATTTATAATTCTAGTTTAGCCTTCTATTTTTAGTTCCGTTACTTTATTTTTCTATTTATTTATCAACTGTGATAACTTGTAGTTATTACGTTTTCAACTGACGTTAACATATAAATTTATTTCCCTTTACCAGTTAGCTTTTTAGAAAATGTTAACTATTGTATTTTTTCCTCATATCTAAACTTCATTTCCTTAGACAGCTTTTTCCGATACACGATACACAGTAATAAACTGCTAGATAACTAGGCAGCAACATGCATAGGTAAAGTGGCATTCTTTAGTATTTTTATTTATTTTTTCACAAACTGATTTGAACAACTCTAACCGCTACACAAATCGTGATAGCACTTGAAATATAATTGTTATTTCTCATAATTTATATTGTTTGTAAGGGAGAAACATCTGTCAAGCAGTGTGCTAAATAAACTCACTAGAATTGACCATCCCAGCGTCTTTTGGTATCATCTATGTTCTCGCAAGTATTTGAGATCAAATGACAGCCGTGTGTATATTCATTTTGAATGCAGGTTTACAATTTCCATACAGCAAGCTAGTCAGACTTACAAGTCTTAAAAATTCTTAATACATGAGGCGATGCTGATTAAAATCTGTGTCATTTGGTGCCAAACTGCCAAACTCATGGCTCGAACTATTCTAAAACAAAATTTGATTTTAAGTTGATCATATTAATATTAATAATTCAGCACTGAATAAAATTTTGAGTTTAATAAATTAAAATTTATTTATGTCAGTGCTTTGAAAACACAGTTACTATTAAAGGTAATTACATTTCAAATAAAATTATATCGTCTTAAATATTTTTTGATGTGTTCTTGATCGGTCGATGCGATTTGTAAGGATGACACCTCACTTTCACCTGACGATGCGAATTTGTAAGGATGACACCTCACTTTCACCTGACGGTTACATGCAGATATCGAGTGACATGATGTGCGACGCCAACACGTCTTTCTCCCAAGCTTTGAATTCTTTATTCTCTGTGCTTGGATCGTTTATGGATTGCTTTTCTTCTCGACCATGCAACCAAGCCGGTAGATACTTCCCCGTATACTGGTTTGAACCTGATGGATGGCCCCAAACGTTAACAAGGACTACTGAGTCAACATTTGGATCATCGCCATCACGTTCACCTTAGTTACCTTCCCCAAGCTGAATTTTTCACTTTCCTATTCTCTATTTACTTCTCACTCTCTTCTTTCGTCACCGTCGTAATCTACCCACTCAAACACAATGAACGTATCTAAACCAGGAGTAACAATAAGCTGGTCTTCTACCTCCGACAGGTAACATGAGCTGCCAGTGGTCTTCTACCTCCGTTAGGGGAAACAAGAGCAAGGAGCTGTTCGATAAGCGTTTGATGTTTACGCTCTCGTTGAGAAAGAGGAACAAAGAAATCATCAAAAGATTTATTAAAGCCAGGAGTAGTAGAGGCTGCAATACAACAGCA
>WBZZ01002625.1:45000-50000 GCA_019918135.1 Paulinella micropora | reverse complement strand
ATATTAAAGTATTAAAATAAAATGACTTAGATTAAAAATATTAAAATAAAATAATAATAATAATAATAATAATAATAATAATAATAATAAAGTAGTAATAACAATAATAATAAATATATATGGAATTAACAAATATATATATGTATATATATATATTATATATATATATATATTAGATTAATCTTTTATGAAGTCAAAGTAAAGTTCTAGTTCAGTGAGGAACGAGAAAAAGAAAAAAAAAAAAAAAAAAAAAAAAAAAAAAAAAAAAAAAAAAAAAAAAAACGGAAATATATATAATAATATAATATAATATATATATATGTATATATATGGTGAAAGAGTTATATTCTCACTCAGTACTATATATATATACATAAATATATATATATATATATATATATATATATATATATATATTTATATATATATGTTGAAAGTGTTATATTCTCACTCAGTACTATATATAACGGTGGCACTCGCAAAAGCTGGTAGACACGAGGTGACTCCCCAAGGGGGTTTGGCCAACCACACTCCGGCTTAGGATGTGATCAACGCTGAACTTGTCCCACACTCAGGTATCATCTGATGATGAGGTGTCCAACGCCCTCTTTAGGCCCGTAGGCAGTGTCAGGATTCTTGCATCCTTAAGAGATATGCTTTGAGTTCCTTTTTGAATTCTGCTTTGTACGAGATATCTCTTAGGTGCTCTGGCAGCTTATCCCATTGTGCTTGTGCTGCTCTGCTGTATTGACTTGTCGTTGAGTCGTTGTACATGTGTTTCTTTGATGACCGCCTAGTGTTGTAGTTATGAACAGCTGTGATTGGTCGGATATTGTTGTAGTGAAGGGGAAGGAAAGCCTTGAAGGCTGGGTAAATAAGGGAGTGTGCATCCATGCATACGCTGTACTTATACATGTTAAGTATGTTGAGTAAGCGTAGTTTGGCAAAAAGAGGCTTGGTAGGTGTTCTCCATGATTTGAGACATATCAGACGGACTATACGTTTTTGGATGATAATGAGTGGATGTATAATGGTGTTGTAGTCATCAGATCCCCATATAGAGATACCATACATAAGTAGGGGGTATACATGTGAATAGTAAAGTTGGAGGAGGATGTGAGTGGGAAGTAGGCTGTTCACATAACGAAACATTTGGACGAATGGTTGAAGGCGGAATATAATAGATTGTATATGTTCACGGAAGGAAAGGTTGCTTTGGATGATTGTACCTAATACTTTTACCTTTCGTTCTTGTTGGAGCCTCTTGCCGTCGATAGTCAAGTCGAGCTGCACCTTCTGTTCGTGCTTGTGGAAGATAGTGTAGGTGGTTTTGGTGGGGTTGGGTACTAGGTTATGTCTGTAGAAATAGTGGACAAGGTTCGTTGTATCAGTTTGTCCTTGCTCTTGGAGTTGTTCTTTATTCTTAGCAGCAATGATAAGTGTGGTGTCATCTGCGTATGCAAAGACTGTCCCGTGTGTTAGTGAAAGTATAATATCATTGATGTATAGAATGAAGAGCGTTGTTGAGAGTGTGCTACCTTGCGGGATCCCATGTGTGATCTTGCGTGGATAAGAACGAGCATATTGGGTAAATACTGTTTGGTATCGTTTTGTGAGGTATGATTTAAAAAAGGTAGTGGTGTTATCGCTAAAATTTATATTATTTCGTAGTTTATGGATCAGTGTTTCATGATCTATAGTGTCATAGGCTTTCGATAGGTCAATAAATAGAGCAAGTACACCTTCCTGGGCCTTTGAGGTTTTGGATGTGATTTAAGATGGTTTGTGTAGTGATTGTTGTGTTCGAGTGTGGTCGGAAGGCGTATTGAGTTCGGGAGAGGATGTCGTACCTGGTAAGGTGGGCCATCAGTTGCTTGTTGAGTATAGTGTCAAAGACCTTAGCAATAATCGGCAGTAGCGAGATAGGTCTGTAATTCTCAGGCAGCGTTCTATCTTTAGCTTTATATATTTCAATAACTTTAGTTATTTTTAGTGCATCAGGGTATTGGTTATGTTCTATAGCTTTATTAAAGAGCGTTGTTAATATCGGGGCAATGTACTTTGTAAGGTCTTGCATGATGGCTGGTTTTATTTTGTTTATATCTTCTGCTTTGTTTCTGTTAATTGCTTTCAGTGTATCAACTACATCATCCTGCAAAATGCGTTTGAGTGTAAAGGGAGGCAGTTTTCTCTGTGTTAGGTCTATTTCCTCTTCTCTGACTTTATGTTCTTGGGGGATTTGGGCACTGACCTTGGAGCCGACCGTCGTGTAGTGTCTGTTGAGTGCATTGGCAATACCTTTGGGGTCGGTGATTACCTTATCATCTACGCGGAGTTGGGTGGGCGAGGTCTTCAGACCTTGTGTCTGTGGGATCAGCTTTCTCAACGCATTCATACGTTTTTTTGGATCGTGACTTACTTTTTCCATTAAGGTAGTCATGTATGCTTTCTTAGCTTTCTTAATCTCTCTATTAGTTTTATTTCTATGCTTATTATACTTAGTTCTATTACTTTTAACTGGGCATGCTATTTTTATTTCATACAGTTCTCTTTGTTTCTTAATCATAGCTCTAATTTCATTATTGCACCATGGTTTCCATTTTCGTTTCTTTACACGCTTTTCATACTTTTCTACCACTGCCTTAATAGCTGTATGTATCGTTATTTAGTTCTGGGTCAAGAACTTGCTTAAGTTCATAAATTATTTCTTCTGTTATTATTTCCTTCTTGTCTTCAAATCTCTTATTACTTAGGATTTTATTATTATTTTTCTTATGTGTGATTGGGGTGTGAAAGATAGCATAAATGGGGTGGTGATCAGAGATGCATGTAGGTAAGACATCAGATGTGATATCGCAGGTGAGTGTCGTTAATATAACATCAAGCAATTTATGGCTCTTTGCTTTGCGGGTGGGATTTTTGATTGTGGTGAAGAGGTTGTTGATTGCAAGGAAGTCACATACCTGTTTTGTAGGGCGCAAGAGATCAAGGTTAAGGTCACCAACAATCGTGATGCTGGTGTGTGGGGAGGCAGAGAGGATACCTTGCATGTAGTTTTGGAGCTCTTGGAAGAAAGCGCAGTCGTAGGATTGTGAGAGTGGTCTTTTGTAGATATGGAATATGGTGTGGATTGGATTATTTTTATGTTCTGTGCTGTGTATCTGCATGATTACGCCAGAGGCTTTTGAGATTTTAGATTCAGAGATTGTGATGTGCATATCGTTTTTATAGTAGAACGACACATCTGTGGTATGATAGGATGTGTATGTTGGGATTGGGAAGTGAGTGTGTGGTGTACCTGGTGTTAGTTTTGATTCCGTAAGTGATATAATGTCTGGGATGAAGTGAGTGCAGTCAGGGTTGGATAGATGGTTAAGTAGGGTTTGGTGGCTTCCTGTTATACCACGGATATTCGTATGATATATAGAGAAGTGTTTGTTTATCTTGGGGGGAAGAGATGTGAGGTGTGGGTGTATGATTTGTGCTGGTGGGTGTGGTGCATTGTTGCAATTGGGTTGAGTCTGTTCTGGTAGGTGTTCCAGGGGTAGGAGGTTGGGCTGTAATAAGGAGCTCATGGCTTACTGCGGTGCCTCACTGGCAGGGAACGTCGAACTGGAACTAGACATGGTTGCATTTCCTGACCTGTTGGTCCTTGGGGAGGCAGATGAGTGGTCTGACTCACAGTTCTTGAAGTGGTTCTTCAAGTACCGAATATGAGTCAAGCGTTGGATCTTAAATCTGTTCTCGCTCTCTCGTGGGCGTAGATATATCTCACCATCTGTGGTCCACACTGCTGCCACGAAATTTGGGTAGTCCTTCATGAGTTGCTTTGTGTGGTCAAGGAGTTTGCGTGTTTCAGGTGACAAGCTCTCTTTACACATGATGTGGTAATCTTTACCCGTGTAATTCTGCAAGCGTGGCGTGATTTGCGAGATTTGCTTGTGCTGGGGATGCGAAGATTTATCGTACCGGACGAAATTTTTCTTCAGCTGATTACTTGCAAACCGGACTTTTATCGCAGGCGTGGTTTTTGCTGTTTCCGGGTTGTACATCTTTGCTGCATGGTCCGAGATCATTCTTTTGCAAAGTAATATGTCATCATCCTTACAGTCCATACCTTTCGCTTTCATTAAAGCTGTTACTATTTTCTGAGTTTGTTTTTGAGTTTCTTTGGAATCATATGGAATTCCGGTGATTATCGCGGTGTCCAAAGATTCGTTGTTTGGGAGTACTACCGGTGGTTCTTCCCTTTTATGTAACGGGAAACTTTCATGCAAATTGCTGTTTGCGAGATTAAAGGGTTGTTTCCAGCTGCCTTGAAGTGTGTTGTTGTTGTTGCTGTGTGATGAGGATGCACTGGACTACTACTACTACTTCTACTACTACTACTAGGCCTAGGCCTAGGCCTTCAATTTAATGAAGTTAAGAAATTTAACCTCTGGTCATACAAATCGTTAGCTCAAGAGCTATTGATTTAACTAGATGGTGACCTACTTCTCAAATTATTAAGAATAATGAAAAATTAAATTATTAAAAATATTAAAATATTAAAATAAAATAAAAATAGATTGAAAGTATTAAAATAAAATAAAAATAAAATAAAAATAAGAAATAAAAAGTAAAGATAAAATACTACTACTACTACTACTACTACTACTACTACTACTACTACTACTACTACTACTAGGCTAGGCTAGGCTAAAAAGGTAACTGTTTTTTCTTATTCAGCCAACGGGAAAAACGATAAAAATAACCCGATAATGGTGCAGAGTTTGCTATCATAACCGCGTTAAGTTTATGTTTTTAACCCGAATCACTACTACTACTACTACTACTACTACTACTACTACTACTACTACTACTACTAGGCCTAGGCCTAGGCCTTCGATTTAATGAAGTTAGATTTAACCTCTGGTCATCCATACAAATCGTTAGCTCAACTACTACTACTACTACTACTACTACTACTACTACTACTACTACTACTACTACTACTACTA
>WBZZ01002625.1:0-40000 GCA_019918135.1 Paulinella micropora | reverse complement strand
CATAGGACAAGCTGGAGTCGTTGTTGGTGATGGATAGTCTAATGATTGGCCTTGCCTTCGCCCTCCTCTCCGAGGTATGTATGTATGTATGTATGTACGTACGTATGTATGTATGTATGTATGTATACATTTAGGGTTTTCCCCCGCCCTCCATTTGGTGGAGTCTAATGTTGTTCTTGTATATATGTATGTATGTATGTATGTATGTATGTATGTATGTATGTATGTATATATGTATATATGTATGTATGTATGTATGTATGATGTATGTATGCATTCCCCAACCCTCCATTTGGTGGAGTCTGATGTTGATCTCGTATGTATGTATGTATGTATGTAGGTAGGTAGGTAGGTATGTATGTATGGCATGTGTGTGTATGTTTAGATGTAGGGCTTTCCCCCACCCTCCATTTGGTGGAGTCTGATGTTGTACTTGTATGTATGTATGTATGTATGTATGTATGTACTTTATGTATGGCATGTGTGTGCATATTTAACTTTAGGGTTTTCCCCCGCCCTCCATTTGGTGGAGTCTGATGCTGTTCTTGTATGTATGTATGTATGTATGTATGTATGTATGTATGTATGTATGTATGTATGTATGTACGTACGTACGTAAGTATTTATGTATGGCATGTGTGTGTACATTGACCTTTAGGGCTTTCCTCCGACCTCCATTTGGTGGAGCCTAATGTTGTTCTTTGGCTTAACGCTTGCTTCCGCAAGCTGTCTCTTTCTTACCTCAATCTGGTTCGTGATGAAGGTATGTGTATGTGTATGTGTGTTTATATGTGAATGCTTATGTTGATGTTGTTATTTGGCTTAACGCTTGCTTCCGCCAGCTGTCTCTTTCTGACCTCAATCTCGTTCGTGATGAAGGTATGTGTACGTGTATGTGTTTATATGTGAATGCTTATGTCGATGTTGTTATTTGGCTTAACGCTTGCTTCCGCTAGCTGTCTCTTTCTTACCTCAATCTGGTTCGTGATGAAGGTATGTGTACGTGTATGTGTATGTGTATGTGAATGCTTATGTCGATGTTGTTATTTGGCTTAACGCTTGCTTCCGCCAGCTGTCTCTTTCTTACCTCAATCTGGTTCGTGATGAAGGTATGTGTACGTGTATGTGTGTTTATATGTGAATGCTTATGTCGATGTTGTTATTTGGCTTAACGCTTGCTTCCGCCAGCTGTCTCTTTCTCGTTCGTGATGAAGGTATGTGTACGTGTATGTGTATTTATATGTGAATGCTTATGTCGATGTTGTTATTTGGCTTAACGCTTGCTTCCGCCAGCTGTCTCTTTCTGACCTCAATCTCGTTCGTGATGAAGGTATGTGTATGTGTATGTGTATGTGAATGCTTATGTTGATGTTGTTATTTGGCTTAACGCTTGCTTCCGCCAGCTGTCTCTTTCTAACCTCAATCTGGTTCGTGATGAAGGTATGTGTATCTGTATCTGTATCTGTATCTGTATCTGTATCTGTATCTGTATCTGTATCTGTATGTGTATGTGTATTGTGTATGTGTATTGTGTATGTCTATTGTCTATTGTCTATTGTCTATTGTCTATTGTCTATGGTCTATTGTCTATGGTCTATTGTCTATGTCTATGTCTATGTCTATGTCTATATCTATGTCTATATATATGTCTATGTCTTTGTCTATGTCTATGTCTATGTCTATATTTATGTCTATGTCTATGTCTATGTCTATGTTTATGTCTATGTCTATGTCTATGTCCATGTCTATGTCTATGTCTATGTCTATGTCTATGTCTATGTCTACGTCTATGTCTACGTCTATGTCTGTGTTGTGTATGTCTATGTGTATGTGTATGTATATGTCTATGTGTATGTATATGTCTATGTTTGTGTATGTATGTGTGTACGTGTACGTGTATGATAGGTTCAGTCAATAATGTCGCGCTATGACTTACTTCAACCCGCCACCATCTACTCCTGCAACGGTATGTCATGTCATGCCATCTCATCTCATCTCATCTCATCTCATGTAATGTAACGTAACGTAACGTAATGTCATGTCATGTCATGTCATGTAATGTCATGTAATGTAATGTAATGTAATTTAATGTAATGCAATCTAATGTAATGCAATCTAATGTAATGTGGTGTAATGATGTAATGTAATGTAATGTAATGTAATGTAATGAAATGTAATGAAATGTAATTTGATGTAATGTGATGTAATGTAATGTAATGTAATGTCATGTCATGTCATGTCATGTCATGTATGCATGCATGCGTGCATGCATGTAATGTATGTAATGTATGTAATGTATGTATGTATGTATGTATGTATGTATGTATGTATGTATGTAATGTATGTAATGTATGTAATGTATGTATGTATGTATGTATGTATGTATGTATGTCTGCATGTATGTATGTATGTATGTATGTATGTATGTATGTATGTATGTATGTAGGCGTCCACAAGACCTTCTTCTCTTTCTATTCCTGCCACTGCGCTAAGCTGGTCTGTATGTATGCATCTGTGTATTATGTATGTATGTATGTATGTATGTATGTATGTATGTATGTATGTATGTATGTATGTATTGGTATGTGTATGTATGTATGTATATATGTATGTATGTATGTATGTATGTATGTATGTATGTATGTATGTATGTATGTGTGTGTGTACGTACGTACGTACGTACGTACGTACGTACGTACGTATGTATGTATGTATGTATGTATGTATGTACGTATGTATGTATGTATGCTTATGTCGATGTTGTTATTTGGCTTAACGCTTGCTTCCGCTAGCTGTCTCTTTCTTACCTCAATCTGGTTCGTGATGAAGGTATGTGTACGTGTATGTGTGTTTATATGTGAATGCTTATGTCGATGTTGTTATTTGGCTTAACGCGTACGTACGTACGTACGTACGTACGTATTACGTACGTACGTAGGTACGTACGTACGTACGTACGTACGTATGTACGTATGTATGTATGTATGTACGTATGTACGTATGTACGTATGTACGTATGTATGTATGTATGTATGTATGCATGCATGCATGCATGCATGCATGCATGTATGCATGCATGCATGTATGTATGTATGTATGTATGTATGTATGTATGTAGGCGTCATGTGCGCGGCTAACCTACTACCTGGGCTGTTTTAACCTTTTCACCTCAGCCGCCATCGTCATGTTCGCACGCTTCGTGGCGGAAAATTGGCGAGCTCCTGAGGTTGTTGTCGGTTGTTGTTGGATGATTGTTGGATGATTGTTGGATGATTGTTGGTTGTTGGTTGTTGTTGGTTGTTGTTGGTTGACGTTAGTTGACGTTAGTTGTTATTGGTTGTTGGTTGTTGGTTGTTATTGATTGCTATTAGTTGTTATTGGCTGTTATTGGCTGTTGTCGAATGTTGTAGGCGGCCTTCTCGTTCGCTGCGATCATGGCCGTGACCTGTCTGGTCTTGTGCATACTCTCCAAGTGTTTTCCCTCGGGGCCCATGTTAACCGAGGCAGACTACGAAGCTGGCGCTCTGCTCAGGCTCAAAAACGGGCGCGACCAATCGCCAGTACTTATCGGCTGACTTGCGAGTATTGCCCAAAATCGAGGAATTCTGGCATTCAGGGCACTCCCTAACATTAATTATAGTGAGTCGTGTTTTTTTTTTTTTCTTTTTCTTTTTCTTTTTTTTCTTCTTCTTCTTCTTCCTTTTTTTTTGTCATAAGATTCCCGACAAATTTTGTACAAAGTTCAGATTATTGTAGTTACCCAACAAAACTTTTGTCACCTGTTCCTTTCAGTATGTAATTTTCACAGTGGTAGGCATAATATTATCATATCGATCATAGTATCATAGTAAATACTATAGTATTGATAAATGTAGAGTAATTCAATTAACATCGACACTGTTTAAATGTATTACTACCATAGTATTGGGTAATAGGTGTAACCAATCGCTATGAAGGCAGAGTGAAGGAATAGTAGTTTTTTTTTTTTTTTTTTTTTTTTTTTTTTTTTTTTTTTTTTTTTTTTTTTTTTTTTTTTTTTTTTTGATATATTTATATATATCTTCGTTCGTTCCTTCGACGATCGCGAGTTTTGATCATAAAACTTGAACAATTAGACTGACAATATCAATATAATTAATATGAATGATTAATATCATAGTTTCGCGGCCAGCGAAAAAAATCCGGCCCAGACCAGTTTTCGAGGGGCATTTCCGCTCAGGTCAGTTTTTGACTCGGGTAACTAGAAGTAGGCCGGCTGGCCGCTGCTTATTGTAACTGAGTTTAATATTAATACAATAAACTTTTGTTGAATGCGTCGTTGCCAAGCGTAACTCGGCCCGCTGAGTAAAATAATATTAGTTAGCAGCTGAGTATTCAACTAACCCCCTCAGCAGTATTAAATATGTGACGATTGAATAGCTACTCGCCGGCGTGTCCGGCGGATATTAATACCTTGCAGTGAATCAATTGCAAATGATTATGTTCCCTATGAAAGAGTTCGGACCACAAGCCTGGGTATAAATCAAATGGAGGTACTCAAGGGGCCCGGCGGTAGCAGATATTTCAAGTCATTGTTGGAACTAATAATCTTCATTAATAGTCACGGTTAAGGACCGTCCGTATTGGCATATGGTAGTAACGGTGTCGGTAGAGCCATTATTAATAAATAACTATTCTTGAAAAAAAATTACTTATGATCCGGCCAGTCAAGTTACGTGGCGTGTTCTGTTGGCGCCTTTTCTTATTAAAGCTGTAGTACTGCTAATAGAGTGTAGTCTGAGTTGCTATCATAGATTATTATATTAATTATAGTTGTCAAACATTCATGCGGTCTGCCAGCGCATGAGGACGTTTTGCGGTAAGTGTCTGGGACGCCTCGAAACCCATCGGTCACCACCCCTAGATCTCGGAATGTATATACCCCTTCAAGTTGACGGTCCCACGTGTTGTATGTCTTATAAAAACAACACAACGGAACCAGTGGGAAGAGGCCCAACCACCTCTTCCCGTGGGGTGCCACACTGTGCACCCCTTCATATTATTATTATTATTATTATTATAAATAATAATAATAATAATAATAATAATAATAATAATAATAATAATAATAATAATAATAATAATAATAATAATAATAGTGCTTCTCTGTCAATGGCTGATGTATTTCTGCACATGCGCCTCCATCGTCTCACCCGTGAGGGGAGTACGAAGAATTGACGATAAGCTCTAATGACACCCCCGCAAGGGCAGTTCCAACACTTCCAGACGGGCCGGTATGTTCAATGAAAATACTGGTCCAGAAATAGACCGGTATGTTCAACGAAAATACTGGTGGCACCGACGGGAATCGAACTGGCGACAGGGCCCAGATGGTAGAACTTGACCACTGGGCTATCACGGTGTCCAATAATAATAATAATAATAATAATAATAATAATAATAATAATAATAATAATAATAATAATAATAATAATAATAAATAATAATAAATAATAATAATAATAATAATAATAATAATAATAATAATAATAATAATAATAATAATAATAATAATAATAATAAATAACAATAATAATAATAATAATAATAATAATAATAATAATAATAATAATAATAATTATAATAATAATAATATAATAATAATAATAATAATGATAATAATAATAATAATAATAATAATAATAATAATAATAATAATAATAATAATAATAATAATAATAATAATAATAATAATAATAATAATAAATAATAATAATAATAATAATAATAATAATAATAATAAATAATAATAATAATAATAATAATAATAATAATAATAATAATAATAATAATAATAATAATAATAATAATAATAATAGGCTTCCTCAGACTATAGCATCAGATCCAGATCCTGGACATGTGCCTCCATTGGGTCACCGGGGTCAGCCGATCCCAACGCATTGTCAGAACACCAAACAGACATAGCAGCAACAGCAACAGCAGGGGCAGATGGGGGCTGTGAAGTGCATGAAGAGCTAGATGCGAGGGTGTTAGCTGAAGAGAAGAACTCGGAGACACTACGCTGCGCTCCCGAACCCCTCTCTCTAGCCAGGACGTCCACACTGCGCGGACGGCCGCGCCGCGCAACATCAACGTCACTTGGGGGAGAGGGTGGGACAGAAGCTGATGGAACCTCAGTGAGGTCAATCACCTCCTCGCCCCCATCCTCCACCCCAAGCTCCTCCCTTTTACCCTCCCTAGCAGACCAACACTCAGACACATATGATCCAAACAACACATCCAACTTTGGAGGGGGACGCAACGCTGTAACCCCTAACAACGCAGCAAGCCTAAAGTTACTGCGGAAGCGCGACTTCCCCTGAAAAAACTTACAAAACAATCGTGATTGATCCACAGGCGACATATCATCCCAACCCTGCCGCACAGAGCCCTCCCGCTCCCGCCCAAGCAACACATCCTCCACCACAACCTCACCGCCTACGACCTCACCACCCTCCTCACTCCCTCCATCCCCCTCAGCACCCCCCACAGCCATGCCACCGAGCCTCTGCATACTCAGCAACAGCTGCTTACGTCTCCCCTCATGCATGGGGCAAACCCATAAGAAGTGCGCAAGGGACTCATTGACATCATCATGACAACAGAAGCAGCGAGGGGACATGCCACTGACCAACTTGCTGCGGTACAACCGAAGGCGGTTGTTGCAGCTGAGCAACCTTCTCCGAAGCAGATTATAATGCGCATCATCAAGGGCTACCCATCTTGGGAACTCCTTAGTTCCAAAGACTTGTCTTAGGATGACTCGCAGGCCATCAGTAAGATCGCTGCCTGCCTCTCGCTTGTCCCACATCAGTTGCTGCACCATCTTGACGTCCTGCTGAAGGGCCCACTTGTCCACAGTCGAACACCAACCCTCGAGGTCCTTCTCTGAGCTATTTAGGAGCTCCTGAAGCCCTTGTTGTAGATCCATTGAGTCCCTGATAGCGCCTTCGGCCTCCGCAGTCCAATCGGATTTGACTTGAGATGCGATGACAGGAAATCGCTTCTCCGGTAGAACACGCAGCCGTCCATAGAACTTCAGTTGCGCCGCCCGCCGCAAACGCTCCGCACTCAAAGAGCGCGCCAGAAAGAGTGTAATCCACTTGCTTGTCTTAGGGCTGATGCCGAGAATCATCCTCATGGGGCGCAGCATTGCTGCCTCCAGCTTGGTGAGCTGCGATACGGGGGCACGCCAGACATCGAAGGCGTACTTCAGCTTGGCCCCCACAAGTTGATTCCAGCACATGAGACGATACCTAGCTTGTATCTCACCTGCACACCACAAAGAGTACCAACCTGCGGTGGCGACTTCAGTGACACGCGTAGCCCGCAGGGCCTGCTCCTTCCACTTCAGGTCGTCGGTGATAACCACTCCCAGGTACTTGTACTGACTGGTGACACAAAGCTTCTGGCCGCGAAACCACACCACGGGCTCACCTCGCTGCCTGATACTTGGTCGTTTCGCCTTGCTCGACGTGTAAATGGGCATGATTTCCGTCTTGCCGGGCTTCAAGTTGACTTCCAGCCGGTAATCTTCCGCGAACTTGGCCACAACATTGACCATCTTCTGGAGCTCGGTGCGACTGTGAGCGATGAGGGCCACGTCGTCCGCGTATAGAAGTGCCTTGATGTCGTTCAGCCGCTTCACATCCGTGATCTTGAGGGCACTCGCCAGCCGATCACACAGCTCATCCATAAAGACGTTGAAGAGTGTGGGAGAGAGAGGGGACCCCTGTTGGACGCCTACACCCTCCAGTACTTCGGGGGTGAGTGCTCCATCAACTAGCACTTGCGACGAAGTCTGCTCGTAGCACCTGCGTAGCGTGCGCCAGAACTTGCCCCTTACACCCAGCTTCCAGAGCCTCTCAAATAGGCCATCTCTCCAAACAGACGGGAAAGCCTTGCGTAGATCGACGAACAGGACATACGACTCCCGCTTCTGCTGCTGACGCCCCTTCAACCTCTGCCAAAGGGTAAAGACCTGATCCGTAGTGCGACGCCCCGGGCGGAAGCCTCCCTGCTCTGGACGTAGCTTATCCGGGCCATCCACGAAGAGCGTTAGACGAATAGCTAATAAGGACAGATACAGCTTACCAAGGCAACTAATAATCGAGATATCCCTCCAGTTGTCAGGATCCGTAGGATCCCCACCCTTGGGGATATTGACGATGATTCCCTTGCCCCAAGCTTTTGGAGTCCTCTCGGCTTCTCGAATCCAGTTGAAGTACTGCGTTAAGTAGCCATTGATGTAGGCGCCGCCATACTTGAGCATCTCGTTCTTCACTTTGTCCTCGCCACAAGCTTTGTGGTTATTCAGGGCACGTTGCCTTGCAAGGACCTCCTCTTGCGTGAACGGCTTGTCCAGCTCTTCGCAAGTGTCTTCACCTACTTCGTGCTCCTTCATAGCCCGGGCCACCTCATCTCTGAAGCGATCGTTCCAGTGGAACTGCCGCTTAGCTTCGGCTTCCTCCCACTCCAGCGAGCCTGCTTCTGCACAGCACTCCACCACAACAGCCGCACTTGCCGGATTTTCCCGTGGCTTCACCGAATTTTTCCGAAATTCCTTCCACCGAGCGACCTTTTCCGGCAGCGTACACGCCAGTGAGCCATCCTCCCTTTGCACCGGCGCGGAGACCTTCGTTCTGCGTGCCCCCCAAGCCGCTTCGCGAGTAGCCAAAAGCGCTTTGAGGATTGCTCGCGTTGACATTTGACCGCTTCTTCCTGCACTTGCTTGAAGGAGGCGGACTTCTTGGCCCGAGTTGCCTTCCGAATTTGCTTGCGGAGCCGTAGCCAATTCAGACGGGCTTCCGCATTCGATTCATCCCTCCTGTATGCTGCGTAGGCCTCCCGGCGCTGCTGAATGAGCTCCTTTAGCTCCCCGTCGAACCAATTGTTGGTGAAACGGGGTCGTATACATCTGGAGCCAAGGACCCGGTGCGCCGCCATTCGGAAGGACTGCGCCACTCGCTCGGTGACGTCATCTACCACCCGTTGGCTGTCGGCACCACCCGATAGGTCAAGCTCAGGCAGCTGATGCACTCCAAGCTTCTGTAGGCAATGCTGGAATACGTCATCGAACTTGTCACGTAGATAATCCAGCGCTTGCTTCGCAGCGTGATCATTACCCGAGACACCAGCACCAATAAGCTTATCAGCACGAAAGGACCTGTAAGGTTTCGCAGCCCGCTTTGGCCGGCGCTGGCCGCTCCACGTCAGTTCGGCCCATACTGCCTTGTGGTCCGTATCAAGATCATCTTCGCATACTCCGAACTTTGCTCCAGATGCCAAGCCAGGCGACGCGCAGATGTAATCGAGGAGGTGCTTGCCTGTGCCCATGCCGCGCTGCTCACGCCGGGACCACCAGTAGGACTCTTCCACTGGGCACGAGAAGCCGCTCAGATTTCGCAGGCCCGAAGCGACGAGGACAGCCGCGAGTCTCTTGCCGTTCTCCGAACGTACCGGTGCTCCCTTATCATCGACCTCCCCGTGCTGACCGACGATGCCCTCCTCTTTTCGGCTGCATGCCGGCCCGAGCTTCGCGTTGGCATCCGCCACCGTGACCACAAGACCTTTGGCTCCAAAAAAAGCTATAGCTGCCTGCCAGGCCGCATACGCCTCTGACGACTCTTCTTCCTGCGTTTCCTGGGGAAAGTAGCCGTTGCCCACATAGATATCCTGAGCGCCGGTAACACCCGAGGCGATACGCAGCCACACTTGCTGCCGGTGGTCGACGGGGGCTGACACCAGGTTGCAATACGGACCAAGGAAGTTAGCCACCGCGAATAGAACCCCACCCTTGCAGCGATTTTTCTCGCTGACCTCCGCAGGTTTTCCAAAAATCCGGAATCCATCCAGGCTGCATTTGGAAAGTTGCTTCTTGCCCATGCGGTGCTCCTGAGCCCCGATGACTAGCCAGCCCTCGTGCTTGTAGAATGATGCCCATTCCGCCGTGCCTACGTTGTCGTATCCCGTTTTACCCTGCCAGTTGTGACTCGCGACGAGTAGCTTGAAGCCGGTATCGAACTGCTTGGAGCGGTGCTTCTTGGCTCGTTTCCGGACCCGACGGCCGCGCTTGGCTTCCGCCCTCGTGCTGCCCCCCTCTGCAGGTGCTTGCGCAGGTTGGTCCCCCACTGCACTGGCCGCCGAATGCAGGGGCACCACATGCACATCAGCACACTCAGACACACACTTAGGTGCATCGGCAGTCAATTCCGAAGACACCACCTGCACATCATCGACACATTCTTCATGCAGAGGCAAGACGCGATATCCCGTCGCAGCTTCCTCCTTCCGGACCGCCGCTTCTACACGCAGATGGATGCGAATAAGCCTTCGGACACGTTCCCTGTCCCTGAACCTGCGCCCAAGGGCCACATTGACCCCTCTGCCGAAGAATTTGAGATATTTGAATTGCTGCAACGCCGTCTGCCTGCTGTCATCGTCCTCGTAGACCAGCTCCAGGTGACGAGACATTCGCTGGCCTTGCCACTCCATTACCGGGACCACCAGACCAAGACCGCTCATTTTGGAGGCGATCTCCTGTAGATTGGCGCGTTCTGAGAGCCCCCAGACAATCAGATTACGCCCGTCCTTGTCGTACCGATCTACCCGCCGGTACCGTCGAGGCGGCGGTGCCATCTGCCATATAGCGCCGCTCGCCTTATGTTGAAGCGCCGACCCGTGTGCCAGGTTTGGGGAGGAAGGATGAGGCGCAGCTAAGATAGCCTCTCCACGTGGTTCAGGAATTCCGTCATATACGCGAGCCCTCATCCTCCCATCCTGGGACATCGGGCCAGAGCCCGTCGAAGAGGCATTCCCACGGGGATTGTCCAGGTCTTCGGCGATTCTACCTTGTCCCATAAGGGCCACAGTGGTAGCTCCGTGCTTCGCGTATTTGTAATCCATTGAGAGTAGTAGACGGCCAATGTCGCTGGCCATCACCGCCGCGCCTCTTTACGCCGAGGAAAGCGCCCGTCCATGCAAATAGCATCGGCGGTATCTGCAACACACACTACACGCATTTCCGCCGGTGTCACTGGACCCTGCCGCGTCGCTTCGTGCCCTTCGGCGCCCGCCAGCACCCCCAGCGTCGCCAGAACCTGCCTCACGCACTACACACACTCTCCATCGCATCGCCAACGCCTCTACTCTCATGCCTTATGGACTTTCAGCTGCTCCTAACAATACACATCATGAGGTACGGGTGTCCCCGAGTGGAGCCAGATCGGACGGCGTGCCGCTGAAACTCCTTCCCCCACGTGGGTATAGAAGGCGCGAACCTAGCGGTACCTATAGGGTCTTACAGACAAGTATAGTAATCCCAGCCGAAGCTGCTCAGTTAGAAATGCAACGGTGGAGGGTGTGAATGCATGGGGCAAGGCACGGCAACGCAGCAAGGCACTGGCAGGCATTGGGACCGACTGAAGCCCCTCTCCAACGTGCGCTCATCATGTGTTCCAGTTAGGCAACCCCGAAGAAGCGAAGATAGGGAGGAGACAAAACCCAGATAGGATGAAGATAGGATTAACATGAAGCCGAAATGGAGCCGAGTTGGAACAGGTCAACTCAGCCCCATCTCGGCTCGATGTGAATCCTATCTTCAACCCATCTCGGTACTGTTTCCTCCGAATGCTCACCTCAATAAGATCACCAAACCGGAACTGGAAGCCCCCAGGCATTTACTCGGCAGGAAATTCGGCGAAAATGGGCTAACCAGGAAACCAGACCCAAACCAACAGCCAAGAAAAACGAGCCAACCAACAATCCAACAGACAACCCCACAACCTGCCTGGCCGAACCCCTACCGAGTAAATGCCCAGTTGAGAGTTGCGCATATCCCGGTGACCGCCCTCCCCAAGCGGTCACCTTCGTGGGGAGAGGCCCAACCACCTCCTCTTCCCATGGAGTGCCATCTTGTGCACCCCTCCAGAATAATAATAATAATAATAATAATAATAATAATAATAATAATAATAATAATAATAATAATAATAATAATAATAATAATAGTGCTTCTCTGTCAATGGCTGATGCATTTCTGCACATGCGCCTCCATCGTCTCACCCGTGAGGGGTCACCCGTGAGGGGAGTTCGAAGAATTGACGATAGGCTGTAATGACACCCCCGCAAGGGCAGTTCCAACACTTCCAGACGGACCGGTATGTTCAATGAAAATACTGGTCCAGACGGACCGGTATGTTCAATAATAATAATAATAATAATAATAATAATAATAATAATAATAATAATAATAATAATAATAATAGTGTATCTCCTGCCAATTGCTGAGCCAAAAGGCCATGTGCATCCAGTCCTCCATTCCATAAGGAAAGTCTCCACACCAATCGGTGGAATAAAGGAAGTGACGGCATAGAACATTACTCTGGGAGCTTTATACCAATCAGCCCATGGAAAGGACCGATGGCCTATGTACTCCCTAAATAATAATAATAATAATAATAATAATAATAATAATAATAATAATAATAATAATAATAATAATAATAATAATAATAATAATAATAATAATAATAATAATAATAATAATAATAATAATAATAATAATAATAATAATAATAATAATAGTGCTTCTCTGTCAATGGCTGATGCATTTCTGCACATGCGCCTCCATCGTCTCACCCGTGAGGGGAGTACGAAGAATTGACGATAGGCTGTAATGACACCCCCGCAAGGGCAGTTCCAACACTTCCAGACGGACCGGTATGTTCAATGAAAATACTGGTGGCACCGACTGGAATCGAACTGGCGACAGGGCCCAGATGGTAGAACTTGACCACTGGGCTATCACGGTGTCCATAATAATAATAATAATAATAATAATAATGATAATAATAATAATAATAATAATAATAATAATAATAATAATAATAATAATAATAATAATAATAATAATAATAATAATAATAATAATAATAATAATAATAATAATAATAATAATAATAATAATAATAATAATAATAATAGTGCTTCTCTGTCAATGGCTGATGCATTTCTGCACATGCGCCTCCATCGTCTCACCCGTGAGGGGAGTACGAAGAATTGACGATAGGCTGTAATGACACCCCCGCAAGGGCAGTTCCAACACTTCCAGACGGACCGGTATGTTCAATGAAAATACTGGTCTAGACGGACCGGTATGTTCAATGAAAATACTGGTGGCACCGACGGGAATCGAACTGGCGACAGGGCCCAGATGGTAGAACTTGACCCCTGGGCTATCACGGTGTCAATAATAATAATAATAATAATAATAATAATAATAATAATAATAATAATAATAATAATAATAATAATAATAGTGCTTCTCTGTCAATGGCTGATGCATTTCTGCACATGCGCCTCCATCGTCTCACCCGTGAGGGGAGTACGAAGAATTGACGATAAGCTCTAATGACACCCCCGCAAGGGCAGTTCCAACACTTCCAGACGGACCGGTATGTTCAATGAAAATACTGGTCCAGACGGAGCGGTATGTTCAATGAAAATACTGGTGGCACCGACGGGAATCGAACTGGCGACAGGGCCCGGATGGTAGAACTTGACCACTGGGCTATCACGGTGTCCAAAATAATAATAATAATAATAATGATAATAATAATAATAATAATAATAATAATAATAATAATAATAATAATAATAATAATAATAATAATAATAATAATAATAGTGGTGCTTCTCTGTCAATGGCTGATGCATTTCTGCACATGCGCCTCCATCGTCTCACCCGTGAGGGAGTACGAAGAATTGACGATAAGCTTCTAATGACACCCCGCAAGGGCAGTTCCAACACTTCCAGACGGGCCGGTATGTTCAATGAAAATACTGGTCCAGAAATAGACCGGTATGTTCAATGAAAATACTGGTGGCACCGACGGGAATCGAACTGGCGACAGGGCCCAATAATAATAATAATAATAATAATAATAATAATAATAATAATAATAATAATAATAATGATAATAATAATAATAATAATAGACTTATCAGTCAATTGGCCTTTGATCCTGTCTGACATGGGCCTCCATTGGTAGCACGGGGCCGTTCGGTGACGCGGGTCCGCTCCAAAGACTCGAATAATAATAATAATAATAATAATAATAATAATATATAATAATAATAATAATAATAATAATAATAATAATTAATAATAAATAATAATAAATTAATAATAATAATAATAATAATAATAATAATAATAATAATAATAGGCTTCCTCAGACTATAGCATCAGATCCAGATCCTGGACATGTGCCTCCATTGGGTCACCGGGGTCATCCGATCCCAACGCATTGTCAGAACACCAAACAGACATAGCAGCAACAGCAACAGCAGGGGCAGATGGGGGCTGTGAAGTGCATGAAGAGCTAGATGCGAGGGTGTTAGCTGAAGAGAAGAACTCCGAGACACTACGCTGCGCTCCCGAACCCCTCTCTCTAGCCAGGACGTCCACTACTGCGCGGACGGCCGCGCCGCGCAACATCAACGTCACTTGGGGGAGAGGGTGGGACAGAAGCTGATGGAACCTCAGTGAGGTCAATCACCTCCTCGCCCCCATCCTCCACCCCAAGCTCCTCCCTTTTACCCTCCCTAGCAGACCAACACTCAGACACATATGATCCAAACAACACATCCAACTTTGGAGGGGGACGCAACGCTGTAACCCCTAACAACGCAGCAAGCCTAAAGTTACTGCGGAAGCGCGACTTCCCCTGAAAAAGCTTACAAAACAATCGTGATTGATCCACAGGCGACATATCATCCCAACCCTGCCGCACAGAGCCCTCCCGCTCCCGCCCAAGCAACACATCCTCCACCACAACCTCACCGCCTACCTACGACCTCACCACCCTCCTCACTCCCTCCATCCCCCTCAGCACCCCCACAGCCATGCCACCGAGCCTCTGCATACTCAGCAACAGCTGCTTACGTCTCCCCTCATGCATGGGGCAAACCCATAAGAAGTGCGCAAGGGACTCATTGACATCATCATGACAACAGAAGCAGCGAGGGGACATGCCACTGACCAACTTGCTGCGGTACAACCGAAGGCGGTTGTTGCAGCTGAGCAACCTTCTCCGAAGCAGATTATAATGCGCATCATCAAGGGCTACCCATCTTGGGAACTCCTTAGTTCCAAAGACTTGTCTTAGGATGACTCGCAGGCCATCAGTAAGATCGCTGCCTGCCTCTCGCTTGTCCCACATCAGTTGCTGCACCATCTTGACGTCCTGCTGAAGGGCCCACTTGTCCACAGTCGAACACCAACCCTCGAGGTCCTTCTCTGAGCTATTTAGGAGCTCCTGAAGCCCTTGTTGTAGATCCATTGAGTCCCTGATAGCGCCTTCGGCCTCCGCAGTCCAGTCGGATTTGACTTGAGATGCGATGACAGGAAATCGCTTCTCCGGTAGAACACGCAGCCGTCCATAGAACTTCAGTTGCGCCGCCCGCCGCAAACGCTCCGCACTCAAAGAGCGCGCCAGAAAGAGTGTAATCCACTTGCTTGTCTTAGGGCTGATGCCGAGAATCATCCTCATGGGGCGCAGCATTGCTGCCTCCAGCTTGGTGAGCTGCGATACGGGGGCACGTCAGACATCGAAGGCGTACTTCAGCTTGGCCCCCACAAGTTGATTCCAGCACATGAGACGATACCTAGCTTGTATCTCACCTGCACACCACAAAGAGTACCAACCTGCGGTGGCGACTTCAGTGACACGCGTAGCCCGCAGGGCCTGCTCCTTCCACTTCAGGTCGGTGATAACCACTCCCAGGTACTTGTACTGACTGGTGACACAAAGCTTCTGGCCGCGAAACCACACCACGGGCTCACCTCGCTCCCTGATACTTGGTCGTTTCGCCTTGCTCGACGTGTAAATGGGCATGATTTCCGTCTTGCCGGGCTTCAAGTTGACTTCCAGCCTGTAATCTTCCGCGAACTTGGCCACAACATTGACCATCTTCTGGAGCTCGGTGCGACTGTGAGCGATGAGGGCCACGTCGTCCGCGTATAGAAGTGCCTTGATGTCGTTCAGCCGCTTCACATCCGTGATCTTGAGTGCACTCGCCAGCCGATCACACAGCTCATCCATAAAGACGTTGAAGAGTGTGGGAGAGAGAGGGGACCCCTGTTGGACGCCTACACCCTCCAGTACTTCGGGGGTGAGTGCTCCATCAACTAGCACTTGCGACGAAGTCTGCTCGTAGCACCTGCGTAGCGTGCGCCAGAACTTGCCCCTTACACCCAGCTTCCAGAGCCTCTCAAATAGACCATCTCTCCAAACAGACGGGAAAGCCTTGCGTAGATCGACGAACAGGACATACGACTCCCGCTTCTGCTGCTGACGCCCCTTCAACCTCTGGCAAAGGGTAAAGACCTGATCCGTAGTGCGACGCCCCGGGCGGAAGCCTCCCTGCTCTGGACGTAGCTTATCCGGGCCATCCACGAAGAGCGTTAGACGAGTAGCTAATAAGGACAGATACAGCTTACCAAGGCAACTAATAATCGAGATATCCCTCCAGTTGTCAGGATCCGTAGGATCCCCACCCTTGGGGATATTGACGATGATTCCCTTGCCCCAAGCTTTTGGAGTCCTCTCGGCTTCTCGAATCCAGTTGAAGTACTGCGTTAAGTAGCCATTGATGTAGGCGCCGCCATACTTGAGCATCTCGTTCTTCACTTTGTCCTCGCCACAAGCTTTGTGGTTATTCAGGGCACGTTGCCTTGCAAGGACCTCCTCTTGCGTGAACGGCTTGTCCAGCTCTTCGCAAGTGTCTTCACCTACTTCGTGCTCCTTCATAGCCCGGGCCACCTCATCTCTGAAGCGATCGTTCCAGTGGAACTGCCGCTTAGCTTCGGCTTCCTCCCACTCCAGCGAGCCTGCTTCTGCACAGCACTCCACCACAACAGCCGCACTTGCCGGATTTTCCCGTTGCTTCACCGAATTTCTCCGAAATTCCTCCCACCGAGCGACCTTTTCCGGCAGCGTACACGCCAGTGAGCCATCCTCCCTTTGCACCGGCGCGGAGACCTTCGTTCTGCGTGCCCCGCCAAGCCGCTTCGCGAGTAGCCAAAAGCGCTTTGAGGATTGCTCGCGTTGACATTTGACCGCTTCTTCCTGCACTTGCTTGAAGGAGGCGGACTTCTTGGCCCGAGTTGCCTTCCGAATTTGCTTGCGGAGCCGTAGCCAATTCAGACGGGCTTCCGCATTCGATTCATCCCTCCTGTATGCTGCGTAGGCCTCCCGGCGCTGCTGAATGAGCTCCTTTAGCTCCCCGTCGAACCAATTGTTGATGAAACGGGGTCGTATACATCTGGAGCCAAGGACCCGGTGCGCCGCCATTCGGAAGGACTGCGCCACTCGCTCGGTGACGTCATCTACCACCCGTTGGCTGTCGGCACCACCCGATAGGTCAAGCTCAGGCAGCTGATGCACTCCAAGCTTCTGTAGGCAATGCTGGAATACGTCATCGAACTTGTCGCGTAGATAATCCAGCGCTTGCTTCGCAGCGTGATCATTATCCGAGACACCAGCACCAATAAGCTTATCAACACGAAAGGACCTGTAAGGTTTCGCAGCCCGCTTTGGCCGGCGCTGGCCGCTCCACGTCAGTTCGGCCCATACTGCCTTGTGGTCCGTATCAAGATCATCTTCGCATACTCCGAACTTTGCTCCAGATGCCAAGCCAGGCGACGCGCAGATGTAATCGAGGAGGTGCTTGCCTGTGCCCATGCCGCGCTGCTCACGCCGGGACCACCAGTAGGACCCTTCCACTGGGCACGAGAAGCCGCTCAGATTTCGCAGGCCCGTAGCGACGAGGACAGCCGCGAGTCTCTTGCCGTTCTCCGAACGTACCGGTGCTCCCTTATCATCGACCTCCCCGTGCTGACCGACGATGCCCTCCTCTTTTCGGCTGCATGCCGGCCCGAGCTTCGCGTTGGCATCCGCCACCGTGACCACAAGACCTTTGGCTCCAAAAAAAGCTATAGCTGCCTGCCAGGCCGCATACGCCTCTGACGACTCTTCTTCCTGCGTTTCCTGGGGAAAGTAACCGTTGCCCACATAGATATCCTGAGCGCCGGTAACACCCGAGGCGATACGCAGCCACACTTGCTGCCGGTGGTCGACGGGGGCTGACACCAGGTTGCAATACGGACCAATGAAGTTAGCCACCGCGAATAGAACCCCACCCTTGCAGCGATTTTTCTCGCTGACCTCCGCAGGTTTTCCAAAAATCCGGAATCCATCCAGGCTGCATTTGGAAAGTTGCTTCTTGCCCATGCGGTGCTCCTGAGCCCCGATGACTAGCCAGCCCTCGTGCTTGTAGAATGATGCCCATTCCGCCGTGCCTACGTTGTCGTATCCCGTTTTACCCTGCCAGTTGTGACTCGCGACGAGTAGCTTGAAGCCGGTATCGAACTGCTTGGAGCGGTGCTTCTTGGCTCGTTTCCGGACCCGACGGCCGCGCTTGGCTTCCGCCCTCGTGCTGCCCCCCTCTGCAGGTGCTTGCGCAGGTTGGTCCCCCACTGCACTGGCCGCCGAATGCAGGGGCACCACATGCACATCAGCACACTCAGACACACACTTAGGTGCATCGGCAGCCAATTCCGAAGACACCACCTGCACATCATCGACACATTCTTCATGCAGAGGCAAGACGCGATATCCCGTCGCAGCTTCCTCCTTCCGGACCGCCGCTTCCCCACGCAGATGGATGCGAATAAGCCTTCGGACACGTTCCCTGTCCCTGAACCTGCGCCCAAGGGCCACATTGACCCCTCTGCCGAAGAATTTGAGATGTTTGAGTTGCTGCAACGCCGTCTGCCTGCTGTCATCGTCCTCGTAGACCAGCTCCAGGTGACGAGACATTCGCTGGCCTTGCCACTCCATTACCGGGACCACCAGACCAAGACCGCTCATTTTGGAGGCGATCTCCTGTAGATTGGCGCGTTCTGAGAGCCCCCAGACAATCAGATTACGCCCGTCCTTGTCGTACCGATCTACCCGCCGGTACCGTCGAGGCGGCGGTGCCATCTGCCACATAGCGCCGCTCGCCTTATGTTGAAGCGCCGACCCGTGTGCCAGGTTTGGGGAGGAAGGATGAGGCGCAGCTAAGATAGCCTCTCCACGTGGTTCAGGAATTCCGTCATATACGCGAGCCCTCATCCTCCCATCCTGGGACATCGGGCCAGAGCCCGTCGAAGAGGCATTCCCACGGGGATTGTCCAGGTCTTCGGCGATTCTACCTTGTCCCATAAGGGCCACAGTGGTAGCTCCGTGCTTCGCGTATTTGTAATCCATTGAGAGTAGTAGACGGCCAATGTCGCTGGCCATCACCGCCGCGCCTCTTTACGCCGAGGAAAGCGCCCGTCCATGCAAATAGCATCGGCGGTATCTGCAACACACACTACACGCATTTCCGCCGGTGTCACCTCCACTCGGGGACACCCGTACCTCATGATGTGTATTGTTAGGAGCAGCTGAAAGTCCATAAGGCATGAGAGTAGAGGCGTTGGCGATGCGATGGAGAGTGTGTGTAGTGCGTGAGGCAGGTTCTGGCGACGCTGGGGGGTGCTGGCGGGCGCCGAAGGGCACGAAGCGACGCGGCAGCGTCCACCAGATCGGACGGCGTGCCGCTGAAACTCCTTCCCCCACGTGGGTATAGAAGGCGCGAACCTAGCGGTACCTATAGGGTCTTACAGACAAGTATAGTAATCCCAGCCGAAGCTGCTCAGTTAGAAATGCAACGGTGGAGGGTGTGAATGCATGGGGCAAGGCACGGCAACGCAGCAAGGCACTGGCAAGGCATTGGGACCGACTGAAGCCCCTCTCCAACGTGCGCTCATCATGTGTTCCAGTTAGGCAACCCCGAAGAAGCGAAGATAGGGAGGAGACAAAACCCAGATAGGATGAAGATAGGATTAACATGAAGCCGAAATGGAGCCGAGTTGGAACAGGTCAACTCAGCCCCATCTCGGCTCAATGTGAATCCTATCTTCAACCCATCTCGGTACTGTTTCCTCCGAATGCTCACCTCAATAAGATCACCAAACCGGAACTGGAAGCCCCCAGGCATTTACTCGGCAGGAAATTCGGCGAAAATGGGCTAACCAGGAAACCAGACCCAAACCAACAGCCAAGAAAAACGAGCCAACCAACAATCCAACAGACAACCCCACAACCTGCCTGGCCGAACCCCTACCGAGTAAATGCCCAGTTGAGAGTTGCGCATATCCCGGTGACCGCCCTCCCCAAGCGGTCACCTTCGTGGGGAGAGGCCCAACCACCTCCTCTTCCCATGGAGTGCCATCTTGTGCACCCCTCCAGAATAATAATAATAATAATAATAATAATAATAATAATAATAGTAGTAGTAGTAGTAGTCGTTGTAGTAGTAGTAGTAGTAGTAGTAGTAGTAGTAGTAGTAGTAGTAGTAATACTAGTAGTAGTACTAGCAGTAGTAGTAGTAGTAGTAGTAGTAGTAGTAGTAGTAGCACTAGTACTAGTAGTACTAGTAGTAGTAGTAGTAGTAGTAGTGGTAGTAGTAGTAGTAGTAGTGGTACTAGTAGTAGTAGTGGTAGTAGTAGTAGTAGTAGTAGTAATAGTAGTAGTAGTTTGTTCCTATCTATCTCCAATGCTCTTTCTTCCAACTCCTCCCACCATTCCTCCAAAGACCATGCATGCTGCTTCTAAAGTATCATTTGCAAAAGACTGGTGTAGAGAGGCATCTGCCGGTGAGGAACGACCCTAACAAGGATGCCTATGCGGAGGCTGCGATCAAGGGGAACAAGACGAGGAACAAAAACCATCTGCACCGTTGGAGGATGTCCCCGTAGAGACGGAACAAAGGAAAAAACCTCGCTTGAAACGCACTTCTGATGTTTGGTGTACCCGACACTTCTCGGTGAGCTCTCTTCGGAGATCCAAAAGCTTTTTTGCCGGGTAACTTGTCCCTCTCTCTCTCTCTCTCTCACTCTCTCTCTCGCACACACACACACACTCACTCACTCTCGCATCTCTCTCTCTCTTTCTTTCTCTCTCTCTCTCTCTCACACACACACACACACACACACGCACACGCACACGCACACACACACACGCACACACACACACACTCTCTCTCTCTCTCTCTTTCTCTCTCTCTCTCTCTCTCACACACACACACCACTACTTCGCTTTGCAGCGGTGGCCATGCAGCGCTCTCTGCCGGTTCTGTCACGAAGGGCAGCCCGGCGGCTAGATACCAAGTCCTTCTCCTCCTCCTCCTCCTCCCCCTCCTCCTCCTCTCCCTCCCCTCCTTCCTCCTCGCGTGTTACGTTGGGCCCCAAACTCCCTGGAGGAGCCCCTGCACAACTTAGGAAACTTGGTCCACAATATCACTAGTAGTCGTGCGCATGAGGACGTTTTGTGGTAAGTGTCTGGGACGCCTCGAAACCCGTCACCGCAACAACATAGCCTCGGAATGTAAATACCCATTTGATCCCACGTGGTGTATGTCTTATAAAAAACAACACAACGACATGGCCTCGGAACCAACGCAACAACATAGCCTCGGAACCCACATCGACATAGCCTCGGAACCCACACAACAACAGAGCCTCGGAACCAACACAACAACATAGCCTCGGAACCAACACAACAACATAGCCTCGGAACCAACACAACGACATAGCCTCGAAACCAGTGGGAAGAGGCCCAACCACCTCCTCTTCCCGTGGGGTGCCTGGATAATCCGGCTTTTCTGACATGCCCGCCGCATCCAGCAGGGCCCTGGTCTCGGCGTCTAGTTTATCTGTGCATCCAATCTTATATAAAAACAACTTAATTCGATGCATGGTATTCGATCCATCTATCCAGGATTGAGAGACAAAAATCAGGATTTTTGATGGTTTTGATGATGTTTTATGTGTGTCAATGTGATGTTCCCCTCCCCCCAAAAAAAAACCTCTCAACCCCCCTTCGCCTCCACATGAAATGTCTGCTACCCCTGTGAGTACCTCCATGCGGGACCTACCCAGTCTCGTGGAGCTCTCACGCGGGGAAGATCAATCATTCGTAGTTGATTTCCTGCAAGGTACCCGACACTGTGCGGGTAGTAGGGACTTCCTTTTGGGGCCTTCTATCCAGGATGGTTAGAGTCACTCTTCCCTCCCCAACATACTCACTGTAGTCCCTGTTGGGTCGAGAAAGGAGGCGCATGGCCCTCGGGCTCAGCCATGACAGATCAATATATATATATATATATATATTATTATTATTATTATTATTATTATTATTATTATTATTATTATTATTATTATTGTTATTATTAACAGTATTTAGTTATTGTTATTCTTATTATTGTCACTATTATTATTATTATTATTATTATTATTATTATTATTATTATTATTATTATTCAGCCCAATGGCCTCAAGGCGTTAAACTGTGACGCCAACTCATAACCCTTTGGTGGTAGATGCTGGGGAGGAGGGTCGTTGCGCGCGTAAAAGATCTTAAACTCCGCATATGCTGGTTGATAGCCCAGGACCCAGCAGACACCAGATTGTTATGGGTGGGGTTTCGAGGCAGCTCTAGCAACCGCGCTTGGTGTATGCACTTGCACATTCGGTGACGTTTTGCAAGAGGTTGCTGGGGCTGCGGAATAACCTCGGCTTAGTGCAGTCTTGCCCTCAGGAGCTCCATCGGTGGCCCCGATCATCAGGCGAGAGACTGACACGGGGGGGTGGAGGACCTCGAACAAGGGTATTGGAGGCTTATGTCCGTTGAGGATATGCCATTAGCTGCATCAGTACGCCTCAGATATAGTAAATCTGCCTTGGAGTGTTGACTGTGACATATTTGAGGGAAATCCCGATGAAAAAACCTAGTCACACTTGCTAAACAGAGTTCCAGCCCAATGGCCTCAAGGCGTTAAACTGTGACGCCAACTCATAACCCTTTGGTGGTAGATGCTGGGGAGGAGGGTCGTTGCGCGCGTAAAAGATCTTAAACTCCGCATATGCTGGTTGATAGCCCAGGACCCAGCAGACACCAGATTGTTATGGGTGGGGTTTCGAGGCAGCTCTAGCAACCGCGCTTGGTGTATGCACTTGCACATTCGGTGACGTCTTGCAAGAGGTTACTGGGACTGCGGAATAACCTCGGCTTAGTGCAGTCTTGCCCTCAGGAGCTCCATCGGTGGCCCCGATCATCAGGCGAGAGACTGACACGGGGGGGTGGAGGACCTCGAACAAGGGTATTGGAGGCTTATGTCCGTTGAGGATATGCCATTAGCTGCATCAGTACGCCTCAGATATAGTATTATTATTATTATTCGGCTTAGTGCAGTCTTGCCCTCAGGAGCTCCATCGGTGGCCCCGATCATCAGGCGAGAGACTGACACGGGGGGTGGAGGACCTCGAACAAGGGTATTGTAGGCTTATGTCCGTTGAGGATATGCCATTAGCTGCATCAGTACGCCTCAGATATAGTAAATAGTATTATTATTATTATTGTTATTATTATTATTATTATTATTATTATTATTTGCCCTTGCGGGTGTCATTAGAGCTTATCGTCAATTCTTCGTACTCCCCTCACGGGTGAGACGATGGAGGCGCATGTGCAGAAATGCATCAGCCATTGACAGAGAAGCACTATTATTATTATTATTATTATTATCATTATTATTATTATTATTATTGAGCTTATCGTCAATTCTTCGTACTCCCCTCACGGGTGAGACGATGGAGGCGCATGTGCAGAAAATGGACACCGTGATAGCCCAGTGGTCAAGTTCTACCATCTGGGCCCTGTCGCCAGTTCGATTCCCGTCGGTGCCACCAGTATTTTCATTGAACATACCGGTCTATTTCTGGACCAGTATTTTCATTGAACATACCGGCCCGTCTGGAAGTGTTGGAACTGCCCTTGCGGGGGTGTCATTAGAGCTTATCGTCAATTCTTCGTACTCCCCTCACGGGTGAGACGATGGAGGCGCATGTGCAGAAATGCATCAGCCATTGACAGAGAAGCACTATTATTATTATTATTATTATTATTATTATTATTATTCTGGAGGGGTGCGCAAGATGGCACTCCATGGGAAGAGGAGGTGGTTGGGCCTCTCCCCACGAAGGTGACCGCTTGGGGAGGGCGGTCACCGGGATATGCGCAACTCTCAACTGGGCATTTACTCGGTAGGGGTTCGGCCAGGCAGGTTGTGGGGTTGTCTGTTGGATTGTTGGTTGGCTCGTTTTTCTTGGCTGTTGGTTTGGGTCTGGTTTCCTGGTTAGCCCATTTTCGCCGAATTTCCTGCCGAGTAAATGCCTGGGGGCTTCCAGTTCCGGTTTGGTGATCTTGTTGAGGTGAGCATTCGGAGGAAACAGTACCGAGATGGGTTGAAGATAGGATTCACATTGAGCCGAGATGGGGCTGAGTTGACCTGTTCCAACTCGGCTCCATTTCGGCTTCATGTTAATCCTATCTTCATCCTATCTGGGTTTTGTCTCCTCCCTATCTTCGCTTCTTCGGGGTTGCCTAACTGGAACACATGATGAGCGTACGTTGGAGAGGGGCTTCAGTCGGTCCCAATGCCTTGCCAGTGCCTTGCTGCGTTGCCGTGCCTTGCCCCATGCATTCACACCCTCCACCGTTGCATTTCTAACTGAGCAGCTTCGGCTGGGATTACTATACTTGTCTGTAAGACCCTAGAGGTACCGCTAGGTTCGCGCCTTCTATACCCACGTGGGGGAAGGAGTTTCAGCGGCACGCCGTCCGATCTGGCTCCACTCGGGGACACCCGTACCTCATGATGTGTATTGTTAGGAGCAGCTGAAAGTCCATAAGGCATGAGAGTAGAGGCGTTGGCGATGCGATGGAGAGTGTGTGTAGTGCGTGAGGCAGGTTCTGGCGACGCTGGGGGTGCTGGCGGGCGCCGAAGGGCACGAAGCGACGCGGCAGCGTCCAGTGACACCGGCGGAAATGCGTGTAGTGTGTGTTGCAGATACCGCCGATGCTATTTGCATGGACGGGCGCTTTCCTCGGCGTAAAGAGGCGCGGCGGTGATGGCCAGCGACATTGGCCGTCTACTACTCTCAATGGATTACAAATACGCGAAGCACGGAGCTACCACTGTGGCCCTTATGGGACAAGGTAGAATCGCCGAAGACCTGGACAATCCCCGTGGGAATGCCTCTTCGACGGGCTCTGGCCCGATGTCCCAGGATGGGAGGATGAGGGCTCGCGTATATGACGGAATTCCTGAACCACGTGGAGAGGCTATCTTAGCTGCGCCTCATCCTTCCTCCCCAAACCTGGCACACGGGTCGGCGCTTCAACATAAGGCGAGCGGCGCTATATGGCAGATGGCACCGCCGCCTCGACGGTACCGGCGGGTAGATCGGTACGACAAGGACGGGCGTAATCTGATTGTCTGGGGGCTCTCAGAACGCGCCAATCTACAGGAGATCGCCTCCAAAATGAGCGGTCTTGGTCTGGTGGTCCCGGTAATGGAGTGGCAAGGCCAGCGAATGTTTCGTCACCTGGAGCTGGTCTACGAGGACGATGACAGCAGGCAGACGGCGTTGCAGCAACTCAAACATCTCAAATTCTTCGGCAGAGGGGTCAATGTGGCCCTTGGGCGCAGGTTCAGGGACAGGGAACGTGTCCGAAGGCTTATTCGCATCCATCTGCGTGGGGAAGCGGCGGTCCGGAAGGAGGAAGCTGCGACGGGATATCGCGTCTTGCCTCTGCATGAAGAATGTGTCGATGATGTGCAGGTGGTGTCTTCGGAATTGGCTGCCGATGCACCTAAGTGTGTGTCTGAGTGTGCTGATGTGCATGTGGTGCCCCTGCATTCGGCGGCCAGTGCAGTGGGGGACCAACCTGCGCAAGCACCTGCAGAGGGGGCAGCACGAGGGCGGAAGCCAAGCGCGGCCGTCGGGTCCGGAAACGAGCCAAGAAGCACCGCTCCAAGCAGTTCGATACCGGCTTCAAGCTACTCGTCGCGAGTCACAACTGGCAGGGTAAAACGGGATACGACAACGTAGGCACGGCGGAATGGGCATCATTCTACAAGCACGAGGGCTGGCTAGTCATCGGGGCTCAGGAGCACCGCATGGGCAAGAAGCAACTTTCCAAATGCAGCCTGGATGGATTCCGGATTTTTGGAAAACCTGCGGAGGTCAGCGAGAAAAATCGCTGCAAGGGTGGGGTTCTATTCGCGGTGGCTAACTTCCTTGGTCCGTATTGCAACCTGGTGTCAGCCCCCGTCGACCACCGGCAGCAAGTGTGGCTGCGTATCGCCTCGGGTGTTACCGGCGCTCAGGATATCTATGTGGGCAACGGCTACTTTCCCCAGGAAACGCAGGAAGAAGAGTCGTCAGAGGCGTATGCGGCCTGGCAGGCAGCTATAGCTTTTTTTGG
Organism: Paulinella micropora; assembly: GCA_019918135.1. NCBI lineage: Eukaryota > Cercozoa > Imbricatea > Euglyphida > Paulinellidae > Paulinella > Paulinella micropora. The sequence goes on along the minus strand of WBZZ01002625.1, from coordinate 13,538 downwards.
AGCCAAAGGTCTTGTGGTCACGGTGGCGGATGCCAACGCAAAGCTCGGGCCGGCATGCAGCCGAAAAGAGGAGGGCATCGTCGGTCAGCACGGGGAGGTCGATGATAAGGGAGCACCGGTACGTTCGGAGAACGGCAAGAGACTCGCGGCTGTCCTCGTCGCTACGGGCCTGCGAAATCTGAGCGGCTTCTCGTGCCCAGTGGAAGGGTCCTACTGGTGGTCCCGGCGTGAGCAGCGCGGCATGGGCACAGGCAAGCACCTTCTCGATTACATCTGCGCGTCGCCTGGCTTGGCATCTGGAGCAAAGTTCGGAGTATGCGAAGATGATCTTGATACGGACCACAAGGCAGTATGGGCCGAACTGACGTGGAGCGGCCAGCGCCGGCCAAAGCGGGCTGCGAAACCTTACAGGTCCTTTCGTGTTGATAAGCTTATTGGTGCTGGTGTCTCGGGTAATGATCACGCTGCGAAGCAAGCGCTGGATTATCTACGCGACAAGTTCGATGACGTATTCCAGCATTGCCTACAGAAGCTTGGAGTACATCAGCTGCCTGAGCTTGACCTATCGGGTGGTGCCGACAGCCAACGGGTGGTAGATGACGTCACCGAGCGAGTGGCGCAGTCCTTCCGAATGGCGGCGCACCGGGTCCTTGGCTCCAGATGTATACGACCCCGTTTCATCAACAATTGGTTCGACGGGGAGCTAAAGGAGCTCATTCAGCAGCGCCGGGAGGCCTACGCAGCATACAGGAGGGATGAATCGAATGCGGAAGCCCGTCTGAATTGGCTACGGCTCCGCAAGCAAATTCGGAAGGCAACTCGGGCCAAGAAGTCCGCCTCCTTCAAGCAAGTGCAGGAAGAAGCGGTCAAATGTCAACGCGAGCAATCCTCAAAGCGCTTTTGGCTACTCGCGAAGCGGCTTGGCGGGGCACGCAGAACGAAGGTCTCCGCGCCGGTGCAAAGGGAGGATGGCTCACTGGCGTGTACGCTGCCGGAAAAGGTCGCTCGGTGGGAGGAATTTCGGAAAAATTCGGTGAAGCAACGGGAAAATCCGGCAAGTGCGGCTGTTGTGGTGGAGTGCTGTGCAGAAGCAGGCTCGCTGGAGTGGGAGGAAGCCGAAGCTAAGCGGCAGTTCCACTGGAACGATCGCTTCAGAGATGAGGTGGCCCGGGCTATGAAGGAGCACGAAGTAGGTGAAGACACTTGCGAAGAGCTGGACAAGCCGTTCACGCAAGAGGAGGTCCTTGCAAGGCAACGTGCCCTGAATAACCACAAAGCTTGTGGCGAGGACAAAGTGAAGAACGAGATGCTCAAGTATGGCGGCGCCTACATCAATGGCTACTTAACGCAGTACTTCAACTGGATTCGAGAAGCCGAGAGGACTCCAAAAGCTTGGGGCAAGGGAATCATCGTCAATATCCCCAAGGGTGGGGATCCTACGGATCCTGACAACTGGAGGGATATCTCGATTATTAGTTGCCTTGGTAAGCTGTATCTGTCCTTATTAGCTACTCGTCTAACGCTCTTCGTGGATGGCCCGGATAAGCTACGTCCAGAGCAGGGAGGCTTCCGCCCGGGGCGTCGCACTACGGATCAGGTCTTTACCCTTTGGCAGAGGTTGAAGGGGCGTCAGCAGCAGAAGCGGGAGTCGTATGTCCTGTTCGTCGATCTACGCAAGGCTTTCCCGTCTGTTTGGAGAGATGGTCTATTTGAGAGGCTCTGGAAGCTGGGTGTAAGGGGCAAGTTCTGGCGCACGCTACGCAGGTGCTACGAGCAGACTTCGTCGCAAGTGCTAGTTGATGGAGCACTCACCCCCGAAGTACTGGAGGGTGTAGGCGTCCAACAGGGGTCCCCTCTCTCTCCCACACTCTTCAACGTCTTTATGGATGAGCTGTGTGATCGGCTGGCGAGTGCCCTCAAGATCACGGATGTGAAGCGGCTGAACGACATCAAGGCACTTCTATACGCGGACGACGTGGCCCTCATCGCTCACAGTCGCACCGAGCTCCAGAAGATGGTCAATGTTGTGGCCAAGTTCGCGGAAGATTACAGGCTGGAAGTCAACTTGAAGCCCGGCAAGACGGAAATCATGCCCATTTACACGTCGAGCAAGGCGAAACGACCAAGTATCAGGGAGCGAGGTGAGCCCGTGGTGTGGTTTCGCGGCCAGAAGCTTTGTGTCACCAGTCAGTACAAGTACCTGGGAGTGGTTATCACCGACGACCTGAAGTGGAAGGAGCAGGCCCTGCGGGCTACGCGTGTCACTGAAGTCGCCACCGCAGGTTGGTACTCTTTGTGGTGTGCAGGTGAGATACAAGCTAGGTATCGTCTCATGTGCTGGAATCAACTTGTGGGGGCCAAGCTGAAGTACGCCTTCGATGTCTGACGTGCCCCCGTATCGCAGCTCACCAAGCTGGAGGCAGCAATGCTGCGCCCCATGAGGATGATTCTCGGCATCAGCCCTAAGACAAGCAAGTGGATTACACTCTTTCTGGCGCGCTCTTTGAGTGCGGAGCGTTTGCGGCGGGCGGCGCAACTGAAGTTCTATGGACGGCTGCGTGTTCTACCGGAGAAGCGATTTCCTGTCATCGCATCTCAAGTCAAATCCGACTGGACTGCGGAGGCCGAAGGCGCTATCAGGGACTCAATGGATCTACAACAAGGGCTTCAGGAGCTCCTAAATAGCTCAGAGAAGGACCTCGAGGGTTGGAGTTCGACTGTGGACAAGTGGGCCCTTCAGCAGGACGTCAAGATGGTGCAGCAACTGATGTGGGACAAGCGAGAGGCAGGCAGCGATCTTACTGATGGCCTGCGAGTCATCCTAAGACAAGTCTTTGGAACTAAGGAGTTCCCAAGATGGGTAGCCCTTGATGATGCGCATTATAATCTGCTTCGGAGAAGGTTGCTCAGCTGCAACAACCGCCTTCGGTTGTACCGCAGCAAGTTGGTCAGTGGCATGTCCCCTCGCTGCTTCTGTTGTCATGATGATGTCAATGAGTCCCTTGCGCACTTCTTATGGGTTTGCCCCATGCATGAGGGGAGACGTAAGCAGCTGTTGCTGAGTATGCAGAGGCTCGGTGGCATGGCTGTGGGGGGTGCTGAGGGGGATGGAGGGAGTGAGGAGGGTGGTGAGGTCGTAGGTCGGTGAGGTTGTGGTGGAGGATGTGTTGCTTGGGCGGGAGCGGGAGGGCTCTGTGCGGCAGGGTTGGGATGATATGTCGCCTGTGGATCAATCACGATTGTTTTGTAAGCTTTTTCAGGGGAAGTCGCGCTTCCGCAGTAACTTTAGGCTTGCTGCGTTGTTAGGGGTTACAGCGTTGCGTCCCCTCCAAAGTTGGATGTGTTGTTTGGATCATATGTGTCTGAGTGTTGGTCTGCTAGGGAGGGTAAAAGGGAGGAGCTTGGGGTGGAGGATGGGGGCGAGGAGGTGATTGACCTCACTGAGGTTCCATCAGCTTCTGTCCCACCCTCTCCCCCAAGTGACGTTGATGTTGCGCGGCGCGGCCGTCCGCGCAGTGTGGACGTCCTGGCTAGAGAGAGGGGTTCGGGAGCGCAGCGTAGTGTCTCCGAGTTCTTCTCTTCAGCTAACACCCTCGCATCTAGCTCTTCATGCACTTCACAGCCCCCATCTGCCCCTGCTGTTGCTGTTGCTGCTATGTCTGTTTGGTGTTCTGACAATGCGTTGGGATCGGCTGACCCCGGTGACCCAATGGAGGCACATGTCCAGGATCTGGATCTGATGCTATAGTCTGAGGAAGCCTATTATTATTATCATTATTATGGACACCGTGATAGCCCAGTGGTCAAAGTCTACCATCTGGGCCCTGTCGCCAGTTCGATTCCCGTCGGTGCCACCAGTATTTTCATTGATCATACCAGTCTGTCTGGAAGTGTTGGAACTGCCCGTGCGGGGGTGTCATTAGAGCTTATCGCCAATTCTTCGTACTCCCCTCACGGGTGAGACGATGGAGGCGCATGTGCAGATTTGCATCAGCCATTGACAGAGAAGCACTATTATTATTATTATTATTATTATTATTATTATTATTATTATTATTATTATTATTATTATTATTATTATTATTATTATTATTATTATTATTATTATTATTATTATTCCCGTCTGGAAGTGTTGGAACTGCCCTTGCGGGGGTGTCATTAGAGCTTATCGTCAATTCTTCGTACTCCCCTCACGGGTGAGACGATGGAGGCGCATGTGCAGAAATGCATCAGCCATTGACAGAGAAGCACTATTATTATTATTATTATTATTATTATTATTATTATTATTATTATTATTGTTAATAGTATTTCGTTATTGTTATTCTTATATTATCATTATTGTTGTTATTGATATTATTATTATCATTATTATTTCTATTTTTATTATTACTATTATTATTATTATTATTTCTATTTTTATTATTACTATTATTATTATTCAGCCGAATGGCCTCAAGGCGTTAAACTGTGACGCCAACTCATAACCCTTTGGTGGTAGATGCTGGGGAGGAGGGTCGTTGCGCGCGTAAAAGATCTTAAACTCCGCATATGCTGGTTGATAGCCCAGGACCCAGCAGACACCAGATTGTTATGGGTGGGGTTTCGAGGCAGCTCTAGCAACCGCGCTTGGTGTATGCACTTGCACATTCGGTGACGTCTTGCAAGAGGTTGCTGGGACTGCGGAATAACCTCGGCTTAGTGCAGTCTTGCCCTCAGGAGCTCCATCGGTAGCCCCGATCATCAGGCGAGAGACTGACACGGGGGGTGGAGGACCTCGAACAAGGGTATTGGAGGCTTATGTCCGTTGAGGATATGCCATTAGCTGCATCAGTACGCCTCAGATATAGTATTAGTATTATTATTATTATTATTATTATTATTATTATTATTATTATTATTATTATTATTATTATTATTAGGGAGTACATAGGCCATCGGTTCCTTTCCATGGGCTGATTGGTATAAAGCTCCTAGAGTAATGTTCTATGCCGTCACTTCCTTTATTCCACCGATTGGTGTGGAGACTTTCCTTATGGAATGGAGGACTGGATGCACATGGCCTTTTGGCTCAGCAATTGGCAGGAGATACATTATTATTATTATTTATTATTATTATTATTATTATTATTAGTGGCACCGCGATAGCCCAGTGGTTAAGGTCTACCATCTGGGACCTGTCGCCAGTTCGATTCCCGTCGGTGCCAGTATTTTCAATGGATATTTTCTTTGAAAGTATTGGTCTGTCTGGAAGGCTTGGAGCTGCCTTGCGGGGGTGTCAGTAGAGCCTATCGTCAAATCTTCGTACTCCCCTCGCGAGTGAGACGATGGAGGCACATGTGCAGAAATGCATTCGCGATTGACTGAGAAGCACTATTGGTATTATTATTATTATTATTATTATTATTATTATTATTGTTGTTGTTGTTGTTGTTGTTGTTATTATTATTAACATCATCATATCTATTATTATTAATATTGTTATGTAATATTATTGTAAGTATTGTTATTATTATTATTATTAATTATTACTGTTGTTGTTGTTATTATTGTTACTATTGTTATTATTATTATTATTATTATTATTATTATTATTATTATTATCATTCTGGAGGGGTGCACAAGATGGCACTCCATGGGAAGAGGAGGTGGTTGGGCCTCTCCCCACGAAGGTGACCGCTTGGGGAGGGCGGTCACCGGGATATGCGCAACTCTCAACTGGGCATTTACTCGGTAGGGGTTCGGCCAGGCAGGTTGTGGGGTTGTCTGTTGGATTGTTGGCTGGCTCGTTTTTCTTGGCTGTTGGTTTGGGTCTGGTTTCCTGGTTAGCCCATTTTCGCCGAATTTCCTGCCGAGTAAATGCCTGGGGGCTTCCAGTTCCGGTTTGGTGATCTTGTTGAGGTGAGCATTCGGAGGAAACAGTACCGAGATGGGTTGAAGATAGGATTCACATTGAGCCGAGATGGGGCTGAGTTGACCTGTTCCAACTCGGCTCCATTTCGGCTTCATGTTAATCCTATCTTCATCCTATCTGGGTTTTGTCTCCTCCCTATCTTCGCTTCTTCGGGGTTGCCTAACTGGAACACATGATGAGCGTACGTTGGAGAGGGGCTTCAGTCGGTCCCAATGCCTTGCCAGTGCCTTGCTGCGTTGCCGTGCCTTGCCCCATGCATTCATACCCTCCACCGTTGCATTTCTAACTGAGCAGCTTCGGCTGGGATTACTATACTTGTCTGTAAGACCCTAGAGGTACCGCTAGGTTCGCGCCTTCTATACCCACGTGGGGGAAGGAGTTTCAGCGGCACGCCGTCCGATCTGGCTCCACTCGGGGACACCCGTACCTCATGATGTGTATTGTTAGGAGCAGCTGAAAGTCCATAAGGCATGAGAGTAGAGGCGTTGGCGATGCGATGGAGAGTGTGTGTAGTGCGTGAGGCAGGTTCTGGCGACGCTGGGGGTGCTGGCGGGCGCCGAAGGGCACGAAGCGACGCGGCAGCGTCCAGTGACACCGGCGGAAATGCGTGTAGTGTGTGTTGCAGATACCGCCGATGCTATTTGCATGGACGGGCGCTTTCCTCGGCGTAAAGAGGCGCGGCGGTGATGGCCAGCGACATTGGCCGTCTACTACTCTCAATGGATTACAAATACGCGAAGCACGGAGCTACCACTGTGGCCCTTATGGGACAAGGTAGAATCGCCGAAGACCTGGACAATCCCCGTGGGAATGCCTCTTCGACGGGCTCTGGCCCGATGTCCCAGGATGGGAGGATGAGGGCTCGCGTATATGACGGAATTCCTGAACCACGTGGAGAGGCTATCTTAGCTGCGCCTCATCCTTCCTCCCCAAACCTGGCACACGGGTCGGCGCTTCAACATAAGGCGAGCGGCGCTATATGGCAGATGGCACCCCCGCCTCGACGGTACCGGCGGGTAGATCGGTACGACAAGGACGGGCGTAATCTGATTGTCTGGGGGCTCTCAGAACGCGCCAATCTACAGGAGATCGCCTCCAAAATGAGCGGTCTTGGTCTGGTGGTCCCGGTAATGGAGTGGCAAGGCCAGCGAATGTTTCATCACCTGGAGCTGGTCTACGAGGACGATGACAGCAGGCAGACGGCGTTGCAGCAACTCAAACATCTCAAATTCTTCGGCAGAGGGGTCAATGTGGCCCTTGGGCGCAGGTTCAGGGACAGGGAACGTGTCCGAAGGCTTATTCGCATCCATCTGCGTGGGGAAGCGGCGGTCCGGAAGGAGGAAGCTGCGACGGGATATCGCGTCTTGCCTCTGCATGAAGAATGTGTCGATGATGTGCAGGTGGTGTCTTCGGAATTGGCTGCCGATGCACCTAAGTGTGTGTCTGAGTGTGCTGATGTGCATGTGGTGCCCCTGCATTCGGCGGCCAGTGCAGTGGGGGACCAACCTGCGCAAGCACCTGCAGAGGGGGCAGCACGAGGGCGGAAGCCAAGCGCGGCCGTCGGGTCCGGAAACGAGCCAAGAAGCACCGCTCCAAGCAGTTCGATACCGGCTTCAAGCTACTCGTCGCGAGTCACAACTGGCAGGGTAAAACGGGATACGACAACGTAGGCACGGCGGAATGGGCATCATTCTACAAGCACGAGGGCTGGCTAGTCATCGGGGCTCAGGAGCACCGCATGGGCAAGAAGCAACTTTCCAAATGCAGCCTGGATGGATTCCGGATTTTTGGAAAACCTGCGGAGGTCAGCGAGAAAAATCGCTGCAAGGGTGGGGTTCTATTCGCGGTGGCTAACTTCCTTGGTCCGTATTGCAACCTGGTGTCAGCCCCCGTCGACCACCGGCAGCAAGTGTGGCTGCGTATCGCCTCGGGTGTTACCGGCGCTCAGGATATCTATGTGGGCAACGGCTACTTTCCCCAGGAAACGCAGGAAGAAGAGTCGTCAGAGGCGTATGCGGCCTGGCAGGCAGCTATAGCTTTTTTTGGAGCCAAAGGTCTTGTGGTCACGGTGGCGGATGCCAACGCAAAGCTCGGGCCGGCATGCAGCCGAAAAGAGGAGGGCATCGTCGGTCAGCACGGGGAGGTCGATGATAAGGGAGCACCGGTACGTTCGGAGAACGGCAAGAGACTCGCGGCTGTCCTCGTCGCTACGGGCCTGCGAAATCTGAGCGGCTTCTCGTGCCCAGTGGAAGGGTCCTACTGGTGGTCCCGGCGTGAGCAGCGCGGCATGGGCACAGGCAAGCACCTTCTCGATTACATCTGCGCGTCGCCTGGCTTGGCATCTGGAGCAAAGTTCGGAGTATGCGAAGATGATCTTGATACGGACCACAAGGCAGTATGGGCCGAACTGACGTGGAGCGGCCAGCGCCGGCCAAAGCGGGCTGCGAAACCTTACAGGTCCTTTCGTGTTGATAAGCTTATTGGTGCTGGTGTCTCGGATAATGATCACGCTGCGAAGCAAGCGCTGGATTATCTACGCGACAAGTTCGATGACGTATTCCAGCATTGCCTACAGAAGCTTGGAGTACATCAGCTGCCTGAGCTTGACCTATCGGGTGGTGCCGACAGCCAACGGGTGGTAGATGACGTCACCGAGCGAGTGGCGCAGTCCTTCCGAATGGCGGCGCACCGGGTCCTTGGCTCCAGATGTATACGACCCCGTTTCATCAACAATTGGTTCGACGGGGAGCTAAAGGAGCTCATTCAGCAGCGCCGGGAGGCCTACGCAGCATACAGGAGGGATGAATCGAATGCGGAAGCCCGTCTGAATTGGCTACGGCTCCGCAAGCAAATTCGGAAGGCAACTCGGGCCAAGAAGTCCGCCTCCTTCAAGCAAGTGCAGGAAGAAGCGGTCAAATGTCAACGCGAGCAATCCTCAAAGCGCTTTTGGCTACTCGCGAAGCGGCTTGGCGGGGCACGCAGAACGAAGGTCTCCGCGCCGGTGCAAAGGGAGGATGGCTCACTGGCGTGTACGCTGCCGGAAAAGGTCGCTCGGTGGGAGGAATTTCGGAAAAATTCGGTGAAGCAACGGGAAAATCCGGCAAGTGCGGCTGTTGTGGTGGAGTGCTGTGCAGAAGCAGGCTCGCTGGAGTGGGAGGAAGCCGAAGCTAAGCGGCAGTTCCACTGGAACGATCGCTTCAGAGATGAGGTGGCCCGGGCTATGAAGGAGCACGAAGTAGGTGAAGACACTTGCGAAGAGCTGGACAAGCCGTTCACGCAAGAGGAGGTCCTTGCAAGGCAACGTGCCCTGAATAACCACAAAGCTTGTGGCGAGGACAAAGTGAAGAACGAGATGCTCAAGTATGGCGGCGCCTACATCAATGGCTACTTAACGCAGTACTTCAACTGGATTCGAGAAGCCGAGAGGACTCCAAAAGCTTGGGGCAAGGGAATCATCGTCAATATCCCCAAGGGTGGGGATCCTACGGATCCTGACAACTGGAGGGATATCTCGATTATTAGTTGCCTTGGTAAGCTGTATCTGTCCTTATTAGCTACTCGTCTAACGCTCTTCGTGGATGGCCCGGATAAGCTACGTCCAGAGCAGGGAGGCTTCCGCCCGGGGCGTCGCACTACGGATCAGGTCTTTACCCTTTGGCAGAGGTTGAAGGGGCGTCAGCAGCAGAAGCGGGAGTCGTATGTCCTGTTCGTCGATCTACGCAAGGCTTTCCCGTCTGTTTGGAGAGATGGCCTATTTGAGAGGCTCTGGAAGCTGGGTGTAAGGGGCAAGTTCTGGCGCACGCTACGCAGGTGCTACGAGCAGACTTCGTCGCAAGTGCTAGTTGATGGAGCACTCACCCCCGAAGTACTGGAGGTGTAGGCGTCCAACAGGGGTCCCCTCTCTCTCCCACACTCTTCAACGTCTTTATGGATGAGCTGTGTGATCGGCTGGCGAGTGCCCTCAAGATCACGGATGTGAAGCGGCTGAACGACATCAAGGCACTTCTATACGCGGACGACGTGGCCCTCATCGCTCACAGTCGCACCGAGCTCCAGAAGATGGTCAATGTTGTGGCCAAGTTCGCGGAAGATTACAGGCTGGAAGTCAACTTGAAGCCCGGCAAGACGGAAATCATGCCCATTTACACGTCGAGCAAGGCGAAACGACCAAGTATCAGGGAGCGAGGTGAGCCCGTGGTGTGGTTTCGCGGCCAGAAGCTTTGTGTCACCAGTCAGTACAAGTACCTGGGAGTGGTTATCACCGACGACCTGAAGTGGAAGGAGCAGGCCCTGCGGGCTACGCGTGTCACTGAAGTCGCCACCGCAGGTTGGTACTCTTTGTGGTGTGCAGGTGAGATACAAGCTAGGTATCGTCTCATGTGCTGGAATCAACTTGTGGGGCCAAGCTGAAGTACGCCTTCGATGTCTGACGTGCCCCCGTATCGCAGCTCACCAAGCTGGAGGCAGCAATGCTGCGCCCCATGAGGATGATTCTCGGCATCAGCCCTAAGACAAGCAAGTGGATTACACTCTTTCTGGCGCGCTCTTTGAGTGCGGAGCGTTTGCGGCGGGCGGCGCAACTGAAGTTCTATGGACGGCTGCGTGTTCTACCGGAGAAGCGATTTCCTGTCATCGCATCTCAAGTCAAATCCGACTGGACTGCGGAGGCCGAAGGCGCTATCAGGGACTCAATGGATCTACAACAAGGGCTTCAGGAGCTCCTAAATAGCTCAGAGAAGGACCTCGAGGGTTGGAGTTCGACTGTGGACAAGTGGGCCCTTCAGCAGGACGTCAAGATGGTGCAGCAACTGATGTGGGACAAGCGAGAGGCAGGCAGCGATCTTACTGATGGCCTGCGAGTCATCCTAAGACAAGTCTTTGGAACTAAGGAGTTCCCAAGATGGGTAGCCCTTGATGATGCGCATTATAATCTGCTTCGGAGAAGGTTGCTCAGCTGCAACAACCGCCTTCGGTTGTACCGCAGCAAGTTGGTCAGTGGCATGTCCCCTCGCTGCTTCTGTTGTCATGATGATGTCAATGAGTCCCTTGCGCACTTCTTATGGGTTTGCCCCATGCATGAGGGAGACGTAAGCAGCTGTTGCTGAGTATGCAGAGGCTCGGTGGCATGGCTGTGGGGGTGCTGAGGGGGATGGAGGAGTGAGGAGGGTGGTGAGGTCGTAGTAGCGGTGAGGTTGTGGAGGATGTGTTGCTTGGGCGGGAGCGGGAGGGCTCTGTGCGGCAGGGTTGGGATGATATGTCGCCTGTGGATCAATCACGATTGTTTTGTAAGCTTTTTCAGGGAAGTCGCGCTTCCGCAGTAACTTTAGGCTTGCTGCGTTGTTAGGGGTTACAGCGTTGCGTCCCCCTCCAAAGTTGGATGTGTTGTTTGGATCATATGTGTCTGAGTGTTGGTCTGCTAGGGAGGGTAAAAGGGAGGAGCTTGGGGTGGAGGATGGGGGCGAGGAGGTGATTGACCTCACTGAGGTTCCATCAGCTTCTGTCCCACCCTCTCCCCCAAGTGACGTTGATGTTGCGCGGCGCGGCCGTCCGCGCAGTGTGGACGTCCTGGCTAGAGAGAGGGTTCGGGAGCGCAGCGTAGTGTCTCCGAGTTCTTCTCTTCAGCTAACACCCTCGCATCTAGCTCTTCATGCACTTCACAGCCCCCATCTGCCCTGCTGTGCTGTTGCTGCTATGTCTGTTTGGTGTTCTGACAATGCGTTGGGATCGCTGACCCCGTGACCCAATGGAGGCACATGTCCAGGATCTGGATCTGATGCTATAGTCTGAGGAAGCCTATTATTATTATATTATTATGGACACCGTGATAGCCCAGTGGTCAAAGTCTACATCTGGGCCCTGTCGCCAGTTCGATTCCCGTCGGTGCCACCAGTTTTCATTGATCATACCAGTCTGTCTGGAAGTGTTGGAACTGCCCGTGCGGGGTGTCATTAGAGCTTATCGCCAATTCTTCGTACTCCCTCACGGGTGAGACGATGAGGCGCATGTGCAGATTTGCATCAGCCATTGACAGAGAAGCAATTATTATTATATTATATTATTATTATATTATTATTATTATTATTATTATTATTATTATTATTATTATTATTATTATTATTATTATATTATTATTATTATTCCCGTCTGGAAGTGTTGGAACTGCCCTTGCGGGGTGTCATTAGAGCTTATCGTCAATTCTTCGTACTCCCCTCACGGGTGAGACGATGGAGGCGCATGTGCAGAAATGCATCAGCCATTGACAGAGAAGCACTATTATTATTATTATTATTATTATTATTATTATTATTATTATTATTATTATTATTGTTAATAGTATTTCGTTATTGTTATTCTTATATTATCATTATTGTTGTTATTGATATTATTATTATCATTATTATTATTATTATTATTATTATTATTATTATTATTATTATTTCTATTTTTATTATTACTATTATTATTATTCAGCCCAATGGCCTCAAGGCGTTAAACTGTGACGCCAACTCATAACCCTTTGGTGGTAGATGCTGGGGAGGAGGGTCGTTGCGCGCGTAAAAGATCTTAAACTCCGCATATGCTGGTTGATAGCCCAGGACCCAGCAGACACCAGATTGTTATGGGTGGGGTTTCGAGGCAGCTCTAGCAACCGCGCTTGGTGTATGCACTTGCACATTCGGTGACGTCTTGCAAGAGGTTGCTGGGACTGCGGAATAACCTCTGCTTAGTGCAGTCTTGCCCTCAGGAGCTCCATCGGTAGCCCCGATCATCAGGCGAGAGACTGACACGGGGGGGTGGAGGACTCGAACAAGGGTATTGGAGGCTTATGTCCGTTGAGGATATGCAATTAGCTGCATCAGTACGCCTCAGATATAGTATTAGTATTATTATTATTATTATTATTATTATTATTATTATTATTATTATTATTATTATTATTATTATTATTAGGGAGTACATAGGCCATCGGTCCCTTTCCATGGGCTGATTGGTATAAAGCTCCTAGAGTAATGTTCTATGCCGTCACTTCCTTTATTCCACCGATTGGTGTGGAGACTTTCCTTATGGAATGGAGGACTGGATGCACATGGCCTTTTGGCTCAGCAATTGGCAGGAGATACATTATTATTATTATTTATTATTATTATTATTATTATTATTATTATTAGTGGCACCGTGATAGCTCAGTGGTTAAGGTCTACCATCTGGGACCTGTCGCCAGTTCGATTCCCGTCGGTGCCAGTATTTTCAATGGATATTTTCTTTGAAAGTATTGGTCTGTCTGGAAGGCTTGGAGCTGCCTTGCGGGGGTGTCAGTAGAGCCTATCGTCAAATCTCGTACTCCCCTCGCGAGTGAGACGATGAGGCACATGTGCAGAAATGCATTCGCGATTGACTGAGAAGCACTATTGGTATTATATTATTATTATTATTATTATTATATATTATTATTATTATTATTGTTTTGTTGTTGTTTGTTGTTTTATTATTAACATCTCATCATTATTATTAATTGTATGTAATATTATTTAATGTTATTATTATTTATTATTATTATTATGTTGTTTTATTATTATTATTATTATTATTATTATATTATTATTTATTATTATCTCTGGAGGGT
>WBZZ01002624.1:257500-276136 GCA_019918135.1 Paulinella micropora | reverse complement strand
CCGCCCCCTCCCAAACAGCTAGCTCCGCTTCCAGTCTCTCCACACACAGCCCTACTAGACCCACCAAACCCACCGTCCGACCACTTCTGCCTCTTGCCCCCGCAGCCCCGACGTCGCCGGGTGCTGCTCTTGCTCTCACCCCCGGGAGCGCTGCCGCAGCCGTCCGGCGTTTGCCATCCTCGCGGCTCCGTACAGCCCAAGCACGGCGCAGAGTCTCCACCAGGGCCTCTGTATTCATCCAAACTGTCGACAAGACAAAGGAAGGGAGGGGGGGGGGGGGAGGCAGCTTTTCTCTCATGAGCAGAACAAAGGCAGAGGAGGGGGGGGGGGGGGGGGAAAGAGCATTCCCACCCCCTTCCCCCTCCCTCCTCTCCCCCCTCCTCCCCACCCCTTTCTCTGTCCCGCCCCCCCCCCCCTCCCTTCCGCTTGTTCTTCCCTCTCTGAGAGATCAAGGAAAAAAATAGGAGAAAAGAAACAAAAGGATGCGCCCCCCCCCTCCCCCCCCCCCCCGCGCAGTTTTTTAATTGAAGTCTTGTCTTGGCCTGCCTTGGGAGTTTGGGGCAAAAGGGTTGCTCCCACATTTAGCATAAGACATGCGTACCATCAAGAAGACCAGCCGTGCGCGGGGGCAGACGCAAGGGAACCCTCAAGCATCAATTTAAAATAAACAGCCAAGAGGTACTTGTCGCCAGGTATAAAGTGGGCAAAGGGAAATGGTGTGCGTGGAAGCCTGCTTGCAGAAAGTGCTACCGCAAGAAGCGCCTGTACCGTGCCGCCAAAGATGGCCAAACAGGCCTGTGCGGCAGGCACTCAGCCACAGAGGTCAACCCCCCCGACGACAGCGATGACGACAAGTTGCTAGCTTCTTCGGAGGCAGAGAAAAGAAGGCTGCAGACCCTACTGCAGCTGCAACAGTGGAGCAGCAAACTGCGCCTGGCAGCGTCCGAGCGCGTGCAACAGAAGTTGACGGAAGAGCTCCGGGGGTCTCTGGCAATAGTGGTTAGGGTCCGAGATGCCTGGATGCAGGTGCAGCAGCATTTGGGCAACGTGCAGACCTTGCTTGCTACAGAAAGAACAGCCCACCGCGCAACACAGGAGCTGTCGAATCAAAAGCTGGAAGAGGTGCGGCGGCGTCAGGACTCTTTGGCGGCGGAACTCCTCCGCGCCAGGAAACAGTGCCAGGCCCATCAAGCCAGCGAGGGGGCCCTGCGCGCGAGCTGGCAGAAAAGCCAGCAGGAGCTAAAACAAAGAATCGAGGCGGCGACCAGGCCCCCAGCCAAGCCCGCGCCAGGGAGCTGGTTGGGGAGATCGGCAGACCCCCCGCGAAGTGTCTTGGGACGAAAACCGGGGGCCCGCCAAGACGTCCTTTCCAGCGCTTGAGTCGCAGCCCCGGAGGAGAGAACACAAGGTGGGAGGGGGCGCCCCGCCCCCTCTTCCCGTGCATCTTGTGTTTTGTTTCCAAGACCCTCCCCCCTTTCACTATTCTTCTAGAAGTAAGATAAAAAACAGCATGGCTACGAACACAGAGAAAGGAAAGAAAGTCGTGTCCTTGATCAAAGACTTTATGGAAATAACTTTTTGTGCCGCGAGGCGCTGCACCTGCGACGGACTCGTCCCGATGTGCAACGAGTGCGAGGAGATGAACAAACTCTTTGCCAATAACGCGTCGATGATTCTGCAAAATGACGACAGGGGCGCCAGGATCCTAAGGGAATTGTTCAATGCAGCAAGCACAAAGCTGAGTTCGGAGGAGGACAAGAAGCAATTTTATTCATCGTGCATCGCCGACATCCTTGTCACCAATCTGGTTTGGCGAGCCATGCTAAAGTTTGGAAGCAAGAGCTCAATACTCAAGACCCTCAACGACAAGTGGGAAATCGATTGGCTCGAGCACCACTTTAAGTTGTACGATAAGACGTTGAAAGCCGAGATTAACGCCAGCTTACTGTGGCACCTGGCGAACCACGGGCGTGTACAAGAACTCAAGGCGGCCCTGGACGGGGGTGCAGACCCCCACAGCGACGCCGAGGATGACACGACGGTTTTGACCATCGCGCTGCGCCCAAACAGCGAAAACCGGGTTGACGCCAGAACCAGCACAGCAACGGTCGAACACCTCCTGGCTTCTGAGCCGCTGGACGCCAGCGAAGCCTTTATAGACCTTTGCTGTCATTTCTTGGCCAGAAAGGATGAGGAAGGTGAGAAGGGATATTTACGCAGCCAGCAGGTCTCTTTAGCTCTGCTTAACTCAGCACGCTTCCGCCGTGTTTTCAAACAAGGCGACGCCGACGACGAGCAGGGCGGCTTTTTGGCGCGGGCTTACAATAACGAATGCGGCGCGACACCACCCCTAGGTTGGCTTCTGCCCCCCCCTGCTACAAAGCATCCCCGACCTCAGGATGCCCCTGGAAGATCAAGCCTTGGACCGGCTGTATCTCGACAGGATGATGCAAAACATTTCTGCTTAATTTTTTTTTTCGTTTTTAATTAAAAAGAATTAATGGAAGAATCCCTGACAAGGTTTTAATCTTGGCACTGAGAACTAAGAGAGGGAAATGTCACTTGCGACTTTGCGCTCTGGCCAGCTCGAGCGTGCAATCGGATAAATGCTTGAGTAAAGCCCGCAGCTCGGCACGGTACACCTCATCTTGGAGCAGGACAGAGTTGCGACCGCGCATAAGAATGTCCAGGGACCCCACGCTGAGCGTGGCTGGTGCGTTGGGATGCTTCAGCTTAGCTAACTCTTTCTCCACCCCGCCAACCTTGGCGATCAGGCGGGGTACACACACATCCGGCAAGCGATGAAGAACTCGCTTTTGCCACGACGCACAACCATCCATCCAGAGCAGATATCCCTTGATCGCAGCCTCCGATTCTCCTTCGGGGCTATCAGGCAGAACGTTCGTCGACCAGGGCGCAGCACATACAAAGGGAGGACCGTAGCACGCGGGGAGCATGTAGGGCCAGAAATAAGCAAAGTCCTCCCCTGCAAATACTTCATACAGTCCACCCACGTCCTCGTCAAACAATTCGTTAGCCCGCTGGAACCGCGTGTACGCAGCCTTGTAATCGAGTTGGAGCTTGGCCAGGGCTTCGTCGGGTCGCGGGGTTTATGCGTCTTCGTTAGCAAACAGCTTGGCGCGTTTAGCTGCACGGGCTGCCCGGGCGGACACACGTCGTCGTCGTTGGGCGGCGAAGAGCATGTCTAATGATAGACAGAAACCTAAAATAACATGATGTACAGCGCACTAATTATCTAGTCCCCCGTCTGAGAACAAGAAGTAGGAAAGGGAAGGGGGAGGGTAGGGGCGCGCTAAGAATGTACAAGAAAAAATTAACGAAATCCCTGACAAAGTTATAATCTTGGCACTGAGAACTAAGAGAAAAAAGAAAGTGTAAAATACGCTGAATTAAAGCTCGACAAAGTCTTACATTTGACACTGGGAACTAGGAGAAGGAGAGGGAAGGGGGGAGAGGAAGAGAAGGGGAGAGGGGAGGGGGGCGCTCCCCCCCCCCTTCTCTTCCCCTTTCCAGTTCTTTCCCTTGCTCCCCCTTCTCTCGCACCGCTCCCTCCTCTCGCCCCGCTCCCTCCTCTCGCCCCGTTCCCTCCTCTCGCCCCGTTCCCCCTTCGGGAGAGGGAACATGAACAAACTTGTCATTTGCGCAACAACAAAAAAATTAGTGCGCGGCTTTTTTTCCGCGGGAAAACATTTGATTATGTTACCCCGCTGAATGAAGCCGGAGCGGCCCGTTCATTTGGCGCAAAATCTTGCTGTTTTGCCTGGTGCGCGTGATACGGTCGAAAAAGGCAATGCTGCCGAGTTTTCCGAGCGAACTGCCTTTTTTAGCCATATCACGTCCAAAATTTGACCATATCACACCCCGCAAGATAGTACAAAAAAAAAGAGAATTTTTTTATTAAAAGCTCGACAAAGTCTTACACTTGGGACCGACAACTATGAGTGGGAGAGGGAAGAGGCAAGGGAGTGAGGAGAAGGGGAGTGTTGGCGGGCCGCTCGCTCAACCAGCTCCCAATGTCCAGCGCCCGCCGCGCACGAATTGTCTAGTCCCCCGTCTGAGAACAGGCAGTAGGAAAGAGAAAGGGGGAGAGGCACGACCCTTGTCATAAACCCCCCGTCTGAGAACTTGTACAGGGAGGGGTGAGGGGGGGGGGGGGGGGTGCTCGGCATGAGGGGGTCTTAGTGGAGGCGTTGCATGTATTTATTCCCTTTAAAGCTTCTGCGCCCTTTCCCCCCACCCTCCCCCTCTGCCTGCTCTTGAGAGCCCCCCCGGGCTCAGGGGAGCGGGGAAGTGGAAAGGGGCAGGGGCGCGCCGAGAATTTGCAGGGGAGCCAAAAATATGCCAAACTTTCTTTAGAGCCCGCAGAGGGGGGGGGGGGGGGCGCTCCCCCCCTTCCCTCTCTCTCGCCCCGCTCCCTCTTCTCGCCCCGCTCCCTCTTCTCGTCCCGCTCCCTCTTCTCGCCCCGCTCTCTCTCTCTTCGGGGGAGGGGAGGGGGGACATGAAAAAACTTGTCATTTGCGCAACAAAAAAAATTTAGTGCGCGGTTTTTTTTCCGCGGGAAAACATTTGATTTATGTTACCCCGCGGAATGAGACCGCAGCGGCCCGTTCACTTGGCGCAAAATCTTGCTGTTTTGCCTGGGGCGCGTGATAAGGTCAAAAAAGGCCATGCTTCCGGGTTTTTGGACGGAACTGCCATCTGCATCACTGGCCCTTGTACTTGCTCCTAAACAGAGCGGGCTAGCGCGCCACGGCGTCGTCCCCAACAGAAACAAGGGCATCTGATTGAGCAGGATGTTTTTAATGCGGGACAACAAGACAATATAGCTACTTTCTTTGGCAGGCCCCGCCCGTGATGTTGATGTTGACGCTAGCTAAAACTCTGCTGTCTTGTTGTCCCGCATTTAATCAGCAGAATCTACAGGCTACGTATGTTAAAAAACAGCAGCAAAAGTGTACAAGGAGAGGAGGGCCGCCGGATTATTTCAGCCTGTCTCTTTTCTTTTGCTTTTGCAGTCGCTTTTGATCTCTCGCAACTTCAATCAAAAAAGACGGCTGCAAAAGCCCCCAGGTGGATAAAAAACTACATGTCACGCCAGACCAGTCCTCATACAATTTTTCAGGATTCTCCCCGAGGTGATCCAACGCAACCCCAAAGTATTTCTCGCTGAATTCTTTGGCAAAACGCAGCTCCCTGCTCCATAGTTCGGGGTTTACTGCATCCCCGTCCGGGTGCTAACAATTTTGGCGTAAGTCTCGCAGTCTTCAAGGAAAGCTAGCGTTTCTTTTGTAGTCCACCAGCGCCCTTTGCATTTGCCTTCTATGTACGACATGGTTTTTTTGAAGAGAGGATCGGACCGATCCCCATCCCTAACGTCATCCGGGTCCCCGAGCATACAACCGGTCGACCATCCCATAGAAATTGCCATACGAGGATATTTGCATAAGACGATACTTTTGCCCCACGTGGCACAGCAAGAAATCGCAACTGTGACCTAACATCTTTACAAGGCACAGCGCCACTGATTCGAACTTAGCTTCAGCTAATCAAGTAAGCTTTCCGCGCGGGGCTGACAAGACCACGTTCAGCTTGTGGCCTTTCCCGGGCTCGTACTCTTCCATTAGCTTTTTAAGCACTGGATCTATTACGACCGCAAACGCATAAGTGCATTCAGCAGCCTCTTTTCCCTTTACGACGTCTGCATACATCTCTGGCCTAGTAAGGCATTGGGTGAGGCCCTCTCGGACTAGGCGCATGGCGCCGGAGATAGCGCTCGAACCTGGGTTGGGCAAAGCAGCCGGGCTTGTGGTGGTATACACACTTACGATTCTAGGAATCTGCTTCTGCAAGACTTGCTGCAAAAGAGCCAGCGCATGTCCTTTCCGTAGAGCAAACGCGATGCATGCTTTGAGGTGTAGTTTCTCAGGGCGCCTACGACAGGTTTTCGCCCGTATGCCTACGCAATAAATAGAGTCCCAGTCTAAGGACTCTATGATACTGCCCTCGCCGACTTTCCAGAAAGCGGCCAAGGCTATCAAAAAATTCATTCTATTCCAAAAATCGTCATTCGGTGATCGATACCAGACCAAAAAGCAGCGGCTCATTTTCCCATCGGGCTTTGCTGCTGTTGACGGGGCTTCTTGGAGCCCAAACACGTAATACCGCAGTTGTGCCGTTTCAATGTGAGGATTTGCCTCGGTTATAGCCTTGCGAACACCTTCTGCCGTTATTTCACGATGGGTTTGACACCATGCTTCAAGTTCCATTTCTGTTTCAAAATAAAAGCTTTAAATCATACAACAATGAGAACAAGAAGCTAGAACGAAAAGAGACCTCCCAAGAAAAAGAGGTCTGCCAGGGGGTAAGTCAAAGAAGAAAGAGCGAGGGAAAGGGGCAGGGGGCCAAGAATGGAGAGGGAAGAGGAAGGCGGGAGGCGGGCTTAGTAGAGAAGTTTCGTGTATTTTTTTGTAGGCGCCATTCTCCTCCCCCGCCCCCTGCTTTTTGAGCTCCAAGAGCTCAGAAGGGCGGGGGGCGCACGCTAAGAAAGTAAAAAATTGTTTTATTAAAGCTTGACGACCTTGCACTTGGCACTGAGAATTAGGAGAGGGAGAGGGAAGGCGGCAGAGCCGGCCCAGCCGGAAGGCGCTCTGGTGGAAGGGGGGGGGGGGGCCGGTAGGTTTTCCGTGGAAACACACACAAAGGCAATTTGGCGATAAATTTCATTCGAGAAGCGGGAAAGAGAAAAAGTCTAATTCGCCAAGGAATGTATGAGAAAGGCGCCGGGAAGGGAGGGGGGGAAGGGGGGGGGGGGAGGGGAAAAAAAGGGGAAGAGTAAGAGAAGGGGGGAGGGGGGGGGGGGGGCGCTCACCCCCCCTTCCCTTCCCCCCTTTTAATTCTTTCCCCTGCTCCCCCTTCTCTCCTCGTTCCCTCTTCTCGCCCCGCTCCTTCTTCTCGCCCCGCTCCTTCTTCTCGCCCCGCTCCCTCTTCTCGCCCCGCTCCCTCCTCTCTCCCCGCTCTCTCTCTTCGGGGGAGGGAGGGGGGACATGAAAAAACTTGTCATTTGCGCAACAACAAAATTTAGTGCGCGGTTTTTTCGCGGGAAAACATTTAAATTATGTTACCCCGCGGAATGAGGCCGGAGCGGCCCGTCCACTTTGCGCAAAATCTTGCTGTTTTGCCTGGGGCGCGTGATACGGTCGAAAAAGGCAATGCCCCTCCGAGTTTTCCGACGGAGCTGCTTTTTTAGCCATATCATATCCAAAATTTAATCATATCTATTAACAGAGGAAGGGTTTTGTGTCCCCCCCGACAGCCTGTGCTTGCAGGTGTGTCTCTCCCGCGCGCCCCCCCCCCCCCCCCCGCGCCCCTCTCTCCCGGAGTCTTTCAAGGTGGCTCGCGGGCAGAAATCAATAAGGCTTGATCCAGTCTGCACAAATAAGGTGCCCTGCCAAGCCACCAGGCATTACGCGCTGGCAATTGTTCAGTGTTGTCTTGAGCTGACGCGCTTCGAGTTTGGGCTATTGCCCGGAGGGTATTGTGTGTGGATAAAGGCCGAGGACACTGCGCTCCTAGGCGGAAAACTAAGCGGGCGAGTAGGTTACGTGCACATTGTGGATGGGGCTGACTTTGCAGGCTCCGGGGAGAACGGCGAGCTCTGGTACGAGAGCCGCGCCGAGCAGAGGCGCGTGTCATGGGGGGGGCGGCCCGACCCTCGTCCAAGACTTATTCTTGGAGATGCAGCGCCTGGCCGGAGACGATTTGCGCCTAGTATGGTTCGGGTACGGACAGGTTCCACGGCCCCCAGGGCGCAGGGCGACACACTGTACAAGCTCTGCCAGACCCCCGCCCTAGCGCGTCTGCCACGAATTCTCGTGCTACTAGAATGCATTGTGTCCGCAATGCACGCGGCTGGCTACACGCACGGCGATATCCATGCCCATAATATTTTAGTACAAGCGGACACCGTGACCCTTATCGATTATGACCAGGCCACAAAATAAATACATGCAACGCCTCCACTAACCCCCCCCCCCCCCCCCCCCCCCCCCCCTATGCCGGGCGCCTTTCCCCCTTCCCTCCCGATTCTCAGACAGTGAGGGGGGCGGGGAGAAGCACATCCCGCCCCCTTCTTTTCCCCTCCCCCCCTTCTTCCCTTCCCCTGTCTGTTTCCTTTGTTGTCGGGCAAAAATTTCTTTTTTCCTCTTTTCATATTTTTCTGACCTTGCGCACGGTGGTCGAGCCATGGCACGGACGGGACGCCGTCGGGGTAGTGAGGCCCTTGTCATCCTGGCACATTGACCACCGCCCGTCCATCCGCCGCAGGGTCGTGCTGGAGCACGGTGCTACGCTCCTAGTTTTCAGTGCTCAAGTGTACGACCGTCGAGCTTTAATTCAGCGTCAATTCTCTCCATCTCCTAATTCTCAGTGTCAAGTAATGTAAATTTGGTTGATGGTGTGGATGTTTCCGTTCTTGATACTTCGGTGGTTAAACTAACAGGAGACCAAACCATAGCAGGTAATAAAAAATTTACATCAACTTTAGAAGTAAGTGGTTTGTCCAACCCTTCAACTTTTGATGGTATTGGCATAGCCTTTGATACAAAAATAGGAATGATTGCGGCACAAAAAACTGCAACAGCGAGTTGGTATCCGATACAAATAACGGGTTCGTATGTTGAGTTATATTCGGGTAATACTTTAATTATATCCGCAACTGGCACTACACTATCTTTGAATAACAACAAAATAACAAACTTAGCCACACCATCAGCAACAACGGACGGAGCAAACAAAAGTTATGTGGATACATTAGATGGGCAAAATGTGAAACTAACAGGAAACCAAACCATAGCAGGAATTAAGACATATAGCAGTGGTGTTGAAATAACGGGAAATTTAATCAATTCAACAACAAAGGGCACATTTATCGTTTTCAATTCTACCAGTAATATCGGTTCTATCGCTAGTTTGGATATGAAAACTGCAACATATTACAACTTTGAAATTTCTGCGAAAAAAATAAGTTGTATTATTGACGGGACGATAGTCGGTTGGGTAAATGCTTCGGGGTTAGATTGTAATAGTAGCAAAATAGCCAACCTTGGAACTCCGACATTAGCAACGGACGGAGCGACAAAAGGGTATGCGGATACATTGGACGGGCAAAATGTAAAACTAACAACAGACCAAACCATAACAGGAAGTAAAACATTTAATGGGGCAAGCACTACGATAAAATATCTAACTTTAACGAACAATGCCGATTTTAATAATCAAACTATCACTAATGGCGGAAATATAACATATAATGGTGCGAGGATATTAAACCAAAATGGAGGAGATATATTCTTTTCACAGACATCAGGAGATTATCAGTATTTCTTATTTACTCTAAATACTGCTACAAGCGGAACCGCGAACCAAAGAGGTTATTTATTTACGAATGTAGCATCTGATGTAAAAGGGGCGGGACTTTATATTTCAAAACTTTTGGATAATAAAAGTGCTTCGTCTGACATTGTCCGTTTTAACAATGCTGGGGGTATGCGGTTTTATGGTGCCTTAGATATGAACTCAAACAATATAACAAATGGCGGGACAATAACGGGAACTACATTAACGGCAACTGCTGGCATGACTACAACAACTTTAACAACGAGCGACAAAATAACAACAGCATCAGGCAAACCGATAATCATAGGCAACTCATCGAAAGGAGTTGGATCAACTGGAGGATTGGAATTATACGGGACGGCAAGTAATGTCGCAGGGGCACACTTACAAGCAATAACAACGGCGGATGCTTA
The DNA here is from genome assembly GCA_019918135.1 of Paulinella micropora. Lineage (NCBI taxonomy): Eukaryota > Cercozoa > Imbricatea > Euglyphida > Paulinellidae > Paulinella > Paulinella micropora. Next base: position 266,309 of record WBZZ01002624.1, on the reverse strand, counting down.
TCCAACATTTCAATTATTGAATTGGGCGCACGACAATGTCAATTTAAGTTTTGATGCTTATTTTGACGGCACGAACTGGAAATCAAGCCACAGCGGTTCAAACTTTCTAATTCAAAAAGGTGGAAAACTCGCTTTTTATTATAATTCATGAACAACGGTGGGAAACAATATATCTTACACTGAGGCAATGAACATTAATACGTCGGGAGATTTAAGCATCACAACAGCATCCAGCGGATTTTTAACATTAAGAAAAAGACCAAGTTCTACCTACGACCCACAAATATTTATGAAATCAGGAGGTTATTCAAATTATGGAGTGGTTTGTGCTTCAACTGGCATACTTCATGCTTGGACTACTTCAAACTCTTCAGGTGAGCCGTCTGGCAGTTATAATTATGTTCCACTTAATGGTGCTTGGACAAACTCATTGGACAGGAGACTAAAATCAGATATTAAAACATTAGACTGCGGGGATTGTTGTGAGAAACTAATGAAAATAAATTGCTGTTCATATTATTTGAAAGCAGACGAAAAGAAAGAACAAAAGAACCACGGATTTATTGCTGATGAAGTTAAAAAAATATTTCCTGAATTTGTATCTGAAAGTGGAATAAAAGCGGACGATGGAGATGGCTACCTTGAAGGCATAACATATACAAGTTTTATACCGATATTAGTCAGTGCTTTTCAACACATGGCGGAAAAGGTAGTTAATTTAGAAAAAAATTAAAAATCTTATGAATATACTACAAGAAATTAGAGGAAATGTCAAATAATACGACTAGACTTCACAGACCACCACCTATTATGGATATGGATGGCGAACTAACTCCAGAATTAAAGTCTCGTGTTCTTGAAGTAGAACTAAAGACTGAGGAAAAAAAGTAGAGCATGAGTTAGAAGATAACTGGAATTGTTGTTGTATAAAAAACAGACCAACCGACAGCCGACTTATTAAATACTTATTTCAAATGGGTGTCATTATCTCCATTATAACCCTTTGTATCGTGAGGCTATCTGAAAAGAACTTACCTTGTGAGGTTGCTAATACTTATGTCGGAATCCTAACACTATTGATTGGCATTTGCCTTCCATCACCTTCTTCAAAGAAGTGAGCACTCGTATAAATGTGTCATATACAATCTATTATCACCCGCACACATTAAAGGCAAAGCCTCATCAAAACTACGACACATATTATTTCCGTTATTTATGAAAACACACTTAAACCCCTTATCTACCCCTTGCTTTATACAATAAGCACAACTCTCATTCTTTTTTTTTGCTTATCCGTGAGTAAAAGTCGCAGGCAGTCCGACCTAACACAGACCACATAAATAATAATATTAATAACATAATATATTACACAATATATAAACAATGTCGGAGCACAAATGCCAAAAGATTATTTTTCTAAGCAATGATTTTGCTGGAGGAAGCAAAACATTTAATAAAAATATTCAAATGTCATTCACACACACCAAAATGAATGTAAAATTTATCCACTATATGAACGACCAGACCGAAACCAAAACCAGATTCTTTATATGGACAGAATTGGAATTATTGGAACATTTGCGGACAGCACCACAGCAAACATTTCAAATCTCGGTTATAATTTGGGTGTTGTCGGATGGACTGACGGACAATATACATTTAAAGTCCTTGAAACTGACAGCGGAAATATTGACACAGGAAATTTAGCGGGCCGAATTGTAGTGTGTTTGGAATTCGTTGCTTAATATATAAGATGATGAAGATTAATAATGTCAAGGTGAAGCCAGTAAAACAAGAGGGTGATGGAAATAAAAAAGCAAAAGGTTATAAATTATTTAATGAGCCGTATGCCAACATATTTCTACTCGCCCGTAAGAAGAGCGGGAAAACGACAGCACTCTTTGAAATACTGAAACGGACTACAGACAGAAAAACCCGCTTTGTCATTATTGCTTCAACGATACACAAGGATTACATTTATAAAGCAATGGTAAAGCACTTTAAGAACAGAGGCAACCCAATGGCAATATATAGCTTTCTTAAATCAGATGGTGTAAATGTCATTGATTATGAGTTAGACAAACTGAACAGACATGACGAGCAACACGAAGGAGAAGTAAAACAAGACAAAGAAGAAATAGAGAAGCCACAATTTCTTTACTTTGGAAAAGAAGAAAAAAAGAAACAGAGCGCCGCGGAGGCGAAAGAAAGGCCAAGTAAGTATATTTCTCCAGAGGTTGTTTTTGTTTTGGACGATTTAGGGAGTGGATTAAGACACAAGTCCGTAAGTGATTTGTTAAAAAAGAACAGACACTATAAATCAAAGGTTATTATGTCAAGCCAGTATTCAAACGACCTACGGCCAGAAGCTATTAAGCAGTTAGATTATCTATTAATCTTTCCGGGGCAATCTCAGGACAAAATGGAACTCGTGTATAAACACTTAGACTTATCTTTTGACTTTGATTACTTTCTTCAAAAGTATCACGAAGCGACAAAGGAGAGATTTAATTTTCTTTATGTCTCAAGTGTTGATGATGAGTTAAGAAAAAACTTTGCCTATCGCATGAAATAATGATATTTATCAACTACACTCTCATTCGTTTGGAGGGGGTTCCACCCCCTACCATACCCCCGCGGGTTTGGAAAGGGACATAGTCCCTTCCATAAACATCGAAAAACGATGTTTTAGAATAAGTGAGAGTGCGACAGCACGAAACGCAATTCTAAAATATCAATAATTATTTTTGTAATTATTTTCTATTTTTGCTGAAAGATTTTTTAAAATCTTTCTATTATATGGTAGTGAAGACATCTCGTGTTGAAGTCATTCCAACAACCGGCAAACGAACTATTAACTCAAGCACCAACATGGCTGGAGGTAAAAAGAAGACTGGTCGCAAGAAGAAGCAAGGAGGCAAGGGACAGGCTGGCGGTAAAATTAACTGGCAAAAAGTTGGCAAAACCGCAATGGCCGTTGATAAATTTCTTCGCGGTAATAAGCTAATCTCTAGGACTGCGGGAGCATTAAGTAGTGTCGGGGTACCTTACGCTGGTAGTGTTGGTGCTGTAGCATCAAGACTGAGGTATGGTAAGCAGAGAGGGCGAGGAGCACTCAAGTTTTAAAATATATTTTTGATATTTTGTTCTGACTTCGTCATCACAAAACATCGACGACCATTATTTTTTCCTAAAATAAAAAAACGATGTTTTAGAATATAGATTCAACAAGTTGAATCCATAGCGAGAATGCGAAGCATGAAGCGCAATTCTAAAATATCAAAGACAAAAGTCCGTCCACCGCGGGTTTATAGAAATAAAAGCGGGAAGCCGTATATTAATATCCAGAAGGGTAAAAAATATTATTTTAATTTCGGTAAGAAAACAAATGATATGAGCACACTTCAAATTGTTAAACTTTTTATGAAATACTTAAGCAGACCAAAATCAAAGCGAGCACCTAAGCGAAAAGAAGACTTAAGAAAAGTCCAGAGTTTGTCGGAGATTGAGCAAAATACTAGAACCGCCATTAATGACCACTTAGACAAACTCAGAAAGGATAAATACGAAAAGATTGATGAGATTGACCAAAAAAAGAAAAAAGCACGAGTTGATGCTGAAGAAGAAAAGAAGAGGCAACACCGAAAAGACATAGAAGATATCAAGGAACGACAAGAACAAAAAGACAGAGAACTAAGAAGGGAGCAAAAACTCATAGAGGATTTACAATACGAACAGCAAAGGAACCAAAGATTAGCCATTATGCCACCACAACAACAATATATTATGCCTGCACAGCAGGGACAACCACAAGAACAACAGGCACAGCCAGAGGTAAAAGTTAAGCCAAATAAAGAATTTGAAGACTATAAAAAATTAATCATAAATTCTGGAGTTTTTACTCAAGCAGATATAAATAATTTTCAACCTAGTAAAATACAAAGTATAGCAGAAAAAATAAAAGATTTTCAAAAGCAACAAATAACAATAGATGATATGAAAAAAATGCTAGGAGCACAAGAAGCATTAAATAAAAATATAGGAAACCAACTAGAGGAGGCTAAATACAGATTAATGTTGAAGAATGGATTGTCAAATAGTAATGTTGAGAAAAAACTTACTATTAAAATTCTTGGTGAAGCATTAAGGGATAAACTTAAAAATGAAGGCCACGATGTTAAAGGTTGGAACCAAAGAGCATCATGGATAATGGACAAAATTTTAGAACATAAAATAGATGTTGGACAAAATAAGGTTGAAGTAAAAAAGAAACTCGCAGAATATTTGGGCTTACAAACGGGAACTGTTTAGAAGATTTGATTAATAAAGTGTTTTCCATAGAAAATATTAAAAAGTATCTATCACGAAAAGAATGGGTTCATTCAATGAGAAAAAAAGATTATTTTAATGCTCTTATAAATAAATATAGAAATGAACAGCAACTGGAGGGGGTTTCAACCCCTACCATACCCACGAGCGTCGCGGAGACGCCACAGCAACCACAGCCAGAGGAGCCACAGCCTGAGCCACAGCAAGAGGAGCGCACCAACGAAGTTGGTGATGCGTCCATTGGACAGCAACAGCCAGACGAACAAACTGGAGAGGGGCGGGGACTAATGACTTATGAAATAGACAACATAATGAAAAAATATGGATGGTATCTCGGAGCAATAGCCAGTGATGAAATCTACAAGTTGAAGCCCGGAAGCAGAAAGCGATACGGATTTATTATGAATTTGGACAATCACAAACAAGCGGGGTCTCATTGGATTGCAATATGGGTAAGTCTGGATAAAGACAGGAGTGTTGAAGTGTATGACCCTTTGGCTGAATATCAACCGACTGAAGACTTTCAACAACAAATGAAACAACTAATAGATAAAAGCCACCCAGATAGTTATTTATTGATGAAGGTCAATCAAGTAAAACAACAATCTGATACGAGCGACACATGTGGATGGCACTCAATGCGGTTTCTTTTAGAGCGAGCAAAAGGAGTGCGATTTAAATTTGCTAGTGGCTATACAGACTTAAAAGAAGACGAAGCAGAAAAATTAAAAGCACAGAATGGGTATGGATTTGACACCTTTTTGTAAATGATATTTATTTGATATTTGTTTAGAAAATCTACGATTTTCTTTTCAGACTACGTCTTCAACAAACGTTGGGGGCTACGCACTTTTAAGGATTACAATAAGCATTAATTTTTTTTTTGAAAAAGAAAAAACGATGTTTTAGAATAAGAGAGAGTGCGACAGCACGAATCGCAATTCTAAAATATCAATGGAGTACAAGGGAGGAAGAAGTTCAGGTATCTATTACATAAATAGTAAAAATAGAATAACTGGCACGGACAGCGACTTTACACACTAAAGAAACTTAAAATCACTAGACAATCCCACACATTGTAAAATTCTTCATATTTATGTGCCGAAATCTTATTATTCAGTAGCCAGTCCTTACAATACTTTTACATTATCCGAAGACGGGTATTAGGCTTTAATTACAATACCCGAGGGAAACTACACGATGAACAATTTAAAAAAATAAAGTATCTGAGATATTGACGACAGAAAGTCCAAATGACTATACTTATGTTGTATCAAGTAATAATACCAACATAGAACCAGAGGACGGCAAATTAACATTCAGTGTTTCAAACAATGGAGGTATTCAACCGCGGTTTATATTTGATGCTGATACCCGTATTCATGAAGTTATGGGTTTTGATAGAAACTCAACATATTTCTTTGCTAATGATTTAATTAAATCGCCAAATGTAATTATTCTAACTGGTGAAAAGACTTTGTATCTTCAATCTGATTTGGTGAATGAAGGTGATAATCATGTGCTACAAGAAATATACACGGCCAACGAAATTCCTTTTGGGTCTGTCATCTATGACGGCTCAGGTAGTGAATACGGGAAAACATTGTCCGCAAGTTCAAACAATGTATATAGATTTTACTTGACGGACGAAAACGACCAAGCGATTAATCTTAATTGGTTAGGTATCGTTATGACTTTGTTGGTTTATCGTGAAACTAATTATTTTAGTTTATTTAATTCATTTTTCAATGTGTTAAAGGCTAGATAAAGATATTTATTTTAATTATTTTTTTTCTATAAATATATTTGCTGTGTGTTAATCAACTTACACCACTTCAAAAAACAAAACAAAAATGCCGTCTCAAGTTGGATATTATGGTCAGGAATTAGACCACCAACCAAAAGAACTACTAAAAGGAAAATACAAATTAAACAACTTACAAGTCGTGAAGGCTCTGGTAATATTACTCTCACCACAGCGGGAGGTAATGAAAGCACCTTTGAAATTCCTACCCGCCCGCTGAACCTTGCCCGTAGTGTGTTGCGATTTACTTACACCCCAAAGAACCCCGGTCAGAACAATGCTAATCGTATCTTCATGGATTGCTTGTCGATGATTAGGAGTATTGAATTACGAAGCAGAAGCGGGCAGTATTTGTGTAATCTTCAACATGTTGGAAATTACACTAAGATGATTTGGAAGCCCGAAATCAGTTATGATAAGTATATGTCTCTGGAGAACCATGGCGGAGGTGTTTCTAGCGGTGCGTTGCTTCAGAAGTGTAATGTGCTTAATGATGCCACTTTGAATAATGCTTCAAGACATTTTCAACCCGCGGGTGATGGCGCTACTGCCGCCGCTGGTGCTGCCGCATTTGGTAACCTACAAATTCAAGATACTAGCACTGGTGATAGGAAGGCGCAGATAATCGCCGCTATCAATGCTGTCAGTAATAGTGTCAAAAATTTGGTAAGTCTCCCGTCAATGAGTGCTCGTCGTCATGATGACCTTTTGAATAGTTATAACGGAGTAGGAGGTTCATTCGTTAATGTCGCTTATGAGGATGCTAAGTATTTTGAAGTTGGAACAATTCAGGGTGCTGCTACTGCTGTCAATACTGCTGATGACACTCCCGTTATCAATGTGAAATTACCTTTGGGTATGATTTTTGGAACTATTTTTGAAATTGACAAAACACTAGGCTTCAATGAAATTATGGATATGCGGATTGTTTGGGAGGGAACTAGTAGAACTATGTTTACGGGAACCAGCGCCACTAACATTGCTGAAGGTGCTGTAATTGGTGCAACTGGTGCTATTGTTTCAAATTTGAACTTGTTTCTCGCGGTTGAAACAGACCCAAATGTCATCCTTGGTGTCCAAAGCAAAATCGCTGGTGAAGGTTTTAGATTTACTATTGAATATCCTATCTCGTGAAAGCACAACCTTGGAAGTACAAGTCAGAACTTTGTGGTAAAAATGAATAGGTCGCAGGGTGAAAGAATTCGTCGTATCTATACATCCGCTTTTCATAATTCAGAAAATTCTTATACTTCTTTTGATAACGACCATAGAAGCGACACTAAAATTAGAACTTATTCTACTACTATCGATGGTAGCAGGATGCAACAATTTGACATTGATACTTCTGATAACGAAGACTATATGATTTTGAAGGATAAGATGAAGGGGAGTGCTATCCTAAACACCGATATTTATAAGTATAACTGGTTTCATGTTGATTACTGGGATAACAACCGCCCACTTCACGAGAAAAATGTTGAAGGTTATGAAAAGTCTGGTCTGAGTCTTGACACTGAGCGACGATATGAGTTCGTTTCTACTACTGCGGGAAACAACCTCAATCACTACACTTTTGCCATTCTTCAACAAGATGTAATTATAAGAGGTATTGAAATTATTAAGACGTAAGTGCTTTTTGAAAAACCACTTACAAACTGAAAAGAAAAAAGAAAAAGAATAAAGAAAAAAGAAAAAAATTTTTGCTTATAGACAAGAGATGTCTCACCAAAGAAATTTAATCGCACAAAATCCAGACCAAAAATTTATAAATGTCAAAGTCGGATATGACGGACACGTTGAAACTAATCATATGAAGACCGCTTTTGGTGAAACCCTAACCAGTTCCTTAACACCTGTATTACAGGAAATCTTTCCATATACCATTAATACACGGATATGGACATTAACTCAGACAAATGCGAGTGTTTCATTTCTGAATAATATGGCGGAATTAAAAACGACTGCTAATGCTACCGCTGATGCTAGTATGGTAAGCAAAAGAAAAATAAAGTATCGCACTGGTATGGGTGTTGTAGCCCGCTTCACTGCTTTATGGACAACAGACGAAACCGAAGATTATTATTCGTGGATAGGTATCGGAGATAACGATTTATCTAATGGTTTCTACTTTTACAAAACTAGAGATGAAGGAATGATTATTCTACATTGTATAGCAGGAATCCCAAACGCATTTTATCAAGCGTACTGGGATGACCCGTGCGACGGAACAGGAGATATGCCTGTATTAGACTGGACAAAGGGAAATGTATTTCAAATTCAATTTCAATACTTAGGCTTTGGTGCTATTAAGTTTTCTATTGAAAATCCGAAGACAGGTGAATTTCAGTTAGTCCATACGATTAAGTATGCGAATGCCAACACAGGTGTCAGTCTGCGAAATACTACATTACCATTTTCAGCACGAATTATTAATAATAATGTTGGAGTTGGAATACAAAGACTGAAGACAGCCAGTTGTAGTTTGTTTGTTGAAGGCACCAACACTATTAATACAAGTATTACAAATACGGCGGAAGGTAGTGAAGCAGGTAATATAACTGAAAGCCCCATTTTAAGTATCAGGAATAAAGCACTATTCAATAATAGCCTAACCAACAATTCAAATGTCTTTCCTTCGTTGATAAGTATTACTAATGAAGATACTAAGGCTAATTT
>WBZZ01002624.1:232500-252500 GCA_019918135.1 Paulinella micropora | reverse complement strand
GTGTATATAGCCTTTCCAAGAGAAAGCGTTGATCTTTCGTTTCCGCAAGTGTTCACGGTGGACCAGGACGGCCCCTCATCAGGTAGGAGAGAGAAAAAGCCGCAAGCTTTATTTTACGGTGCAGTCAGTTTATGCTTACCTCAAGGCCGCAAGCTTTATTTTACGCGACCATGACAGCCTGCGCCTCCCTCCCGACTCTTGTTCGCCAGCAAGTCAGGCGGGGGGGGGGGGGGGGGACCAGAGAGCCGGAAAAAACAACTTTTGCCGGTGGTCGTGATGCAACATGGCGCAATGCCGCCCCGTAGCACTGCTCCAGCGCTGGCCGGCAGCCGAGGAAACAATTTTTTTTTCTTGCTCACATCTCCGCGACCATGGCAGCCTTCGCCTTCCTCCCGGTTTTGTTCGCTCCTAACACACAACATACCAGACAGCCTGCCCTGCCTCCCGATGCAAGGGGGGAAGGCTGGAGCGACGGAAAAAAAATCGCAGGTCGTCGTCATGCGACATGGCGCACTGCCGCTCCATAGCACTGCTCCTGCAGTGGTCGGCAGCAGAGGAAAACAATTGTTTTCTTGCTCCCATCCCCGATTTTTATTCGCCACCCTCCCTCCCGATTTTTGTTTGCCACCAAGTCAGGAAGGGTGGCCAAACCAGAGCGACGAAAAAATTGTTTGCCGGTCGTCGTGATGCGACATGGCGTATTGCCGCCCCGTTGCACTGCTTGCAGCCTAGCTATTATATATATATATATATATATATATATATTATATATTATATATATATATATATATATATATATATATATGTTGGGAAGATCCTCCAGACTGCGTTCGTTCTCATGCACCTTTCTAACCACCCACCTGCCTTCTTTTCCACACGTATCCACCATCCCGATCCTGCCTGCCCGAGTATCTGCTTACCTGTTTCTGCCTACCTGCACGCCTGCAATCTACGCGCCTGCCCACCAATCTACCTCGTGTTCCTGCTGCCATGGCCCACCCCTATCATCCGCTTGTGTCTTGACTGTTGACTATGCACACGCCAGCTCCTGCCTCTGCCTACCTTATAGCATGTGCCCGCGTCTCTGCCCTGTTTCTGCCTACCTGCGCGCCTGCCTGCGAATCTACGCGCGTGCTCCTGCTGCCTGCTCACTCGACTGTTTCAGCTTACCGTTCTACCCAGCGCTCTTGTTACCTGCCTACCTTTCTTGATCGTCAACTTGCTGCCTGTGCGTATACCATGCACCTGCCTCTTAGACTGCTGTATCTGTTCGCCTGTTTCTGCGTACCTGTGCTCCTTCGTATTAATCTATGCGCGTGCTCCTGTTTACCTGTCTAGCCAGCGCTCTCGCCTATCTTCCTACCCATCTAATCTCCTGCTTTTGACTGCACACGCCAGCTTCGGCCTGTGTCTGCCTTATACCATGTGCCCGCCTCTCTGCGCTCGCCTGTTTCTGCATGCCGATCTACGCGTGTGCTCCTGCTGCCGGCTCACTCGATCTTGCCAGCTTACCTGTCTAGCCAGCGATCTCGCCTACTTGCCCACCCTTCTTGATCGTCAACTATGCGCGAGCGCGGTTGCGAGAGCGAGGGCGAGAGTTATATATGATGTATGCATATAATCCATCCTGACTTTTTGAGCAACACAGGGCGAACGCACACCATTTAAATATACAACATTCTACTCGCCACGCAGGCATGTGTTCGCCTCCAAGAGGCTCAGTGGATAGTATCTACCCGCAGCAGTCAAATTATTCCGGCCCGGTACCACAGAAACGTCCTGCAACGGATGCCAGCAACGGTCATACGTCAGAATCTCAGCCGAACCTTACCTGTCAACTGTCTGCTTTCTTAGGGATAGCGCAAAAAAAGCGGAAGGCGAGTTCGCCACCTGCTCGTGCTGCGCCGAAGACAGCTGGCCAGCATTTGGGCTTGGTATCTTGCAATATCTTGGCGGAAAAGTTGAAAATGCTCAGCAATAGCGCCTGTCTCAATACGTATGCACAGGTGCCACGGACAGCAGTGGACGTGACAAGTGATACAACTGACCATGAGAACATTCAGAAAGCTCGAGGTACTGACTTACGCACGTTAAGCTTTTGTCTTTTAGAATTTTTAGTATCACCTTTCCTGACATTACACCTCCACAGCCTCTTCGTCCCGCATTGCTCCCGCCTTTGCCTTCTCCTCCAACCGATTAGCTTGGGCTCTCCTTTCCCTTGCTCCCACCGATTCGCTTGTCATCTCATGCTGCCCGTGCACATTTTTGTGTTTGGTTTAGACGAGTCACCCAGGCAGGCGCACGAGCAGCAGCAGGGCCAAAGTGCAAGCATGCTGTCTTTAAGTGTCATTGTAACAGAAAACTGCGCGCATCCACATCGGCCAGCACGTACAACCCAGGAAGGAGGTATTTTAGTGCAAGTCCTGTGCTTTTTTCCTCTGGGAAAGCGACGTGATCACGGCGATCACGAACCCTTGCTTGTGTGGCAAGCCATCGCATGTTTGGGAAAAAATGGGGCAAGAAGCCTTCGCTGTAACAGGTGGAGGCGGGACAAGTGCAGTTTCCAAAGGTCATGCCCAGTTGATGGAAACGGGAAAGCGGGGAAGAAGCCACAACAGAATGGTGCATCAGCAGCCTCATCCTCCTCATCCGCATCCTTGTCATACTCACAGTCGCCCTCGTTATTCTCTTCCCCAACCCTAAAACAAGTTCATCCCCAAGCAACGCCAGAACAAAAGCGGCTGCAGCCTGCAAGCCAGGAAGCTGACAAGCCGCTGCGGGGGGAGGGACGAAGACGGGAAAGTGGGTGAGAAGCCCAACAGAATGATGCCTTACTAGCAGCCTCATCCTCTTCATCCGCATCTTCGTCATCGTCACAGTCGCCCTCGTTATTCTCGTCTCCAACCCTAAAACAAGTTCATCCCCAAGCAACGCCAGAACACAAGCGGCTGCAGCCTGCAAGGCAGGAAGCTGTGCAAACAAGCCTCCCCGGGCAAAGGGCTCGGAAGAAAAAATCTGCTCCACCTCCACCTCCGCCTCCACCTCCTCCGAGGCCACGGGATGCAGGAATTATAGCTATACAGGACATGGGCTTGCCCGGGGCAAAGGCCAAGGAATTAATCAACCTAGTCCAACACTTGGAAAAGAGGTATGGTTGGTCGATCAGTCCAAAATGCGCGGATGGCGGTTTCGGTATGGCAGCCCGCTGCAGATAAACGCATGCGGTATTGAGGGCGGCCGCCACACTGCTAGCTCTGTCCGCGCAGTGTGCTGCAGGCTGTACGACGATTTGTCGGAGCGAAAGAAAGCAGATTTGCTGAAGAACGAACGCCGTATAGACGACGTGAACGAGTACAAGCAACTGCTCTCCTTGAGTTACACCGAGTTTCGGAAGATGTTCGGGGAATGGAAACCGGGGCAGGGAGAACCGAGTCCCAAGGCGCCTGTGATATGGAACACCGATATCGCTCTTTTGTTGTGCGAGCAATACAACCTGACAATTCACACGTTGACTGGACAGATTCGGTCGGTCTCTAGAGGTGGCGATACCGTTACTGGCTCGGGCACAAAGCATGTCTGGATGCTCACTGTCATGGGTTGGTATCTTCCTGTCTGGGGCAGCGCGCCGCCAACGCCAGCCAGTGTGCCCAGCGAGGAGATGCGGAATGTATCCACGCTTGCGCAAGCTCCAGTATTGAAAAGGAAAGTTTGTTCTTCGGCATCGGGGCCAGATGTCTCCAAAGAATGCACAAAGCTGTCCACTGAAAACGGGCAGGAGCCAGGTGTGTCCACGCCAAGCGTCCCCAAAGCGGCGGGGTCTGCTGCCTTTGATCATCAGTCCAGCTGCCCGCCACTACAGAACAGGAGCAGTGCATGCGCGCAACAAGAGCGAAGTGCGAACAGCAGATTTTCACCTTTACAAAAGGCAACCGCGAAAAGCGCAACAATTCTGTAGCAGACTTCTTACTTTCTCCGCTGGTGTTTGGGAGTCTGGAGCTCAACGACAAACAGGGTTGCCCCATCACCTTGAACAAAATGCTTCCTCTACTCTTGCTACTCTTTACGGAAACGAGTTGGCAAGACTTCGAGTGGATTTGGAACGAACATTGGACCCCTTGGGAAGGAAAAGGCATGGACCATCTAGTCACGAAAGAAATATTCCCCGATGGTGCGACGTTTTGTTGGGGCACGCCCTGCAAACTGACTTCAGAGCAGCTTGAGATCCAAGTCAAGGCTGCGGCGAACATTTTACAAAACCGACTGGATGCTGCGTTTCGTGTGCGATATCAAAAGACGCACAGGAAGGTACCCGATGATTTCATGATCAGAGTGAAAGTGAAGGGAAGCCTGGGCAGCAAAAGCACTCTGTGGGATCCTTTCGCCAAATTTTTGGGTACTACGCTGTAAAGAGGATTCGCGTGTCCGGAATTGCCAAGGACGAACCCGACGTTCTCAAGGACATCAAAAATGTTGCGCAGCATGACCATCTTTGGGCAGTCGACGTAGATGCTACCTTGGGCCTGGCGTGCGCGTTGAATCCACAAACAGAAGCAAAGTTAGCCGAGCACGGCGCTGTGTTGGAGGACACGCGCGAAGGAATTCTCAAGGCAAATACGCAGCTCACGAGCCTTCGGACGAATACCTGCTTCTCACCAAAAACAAGCGCTATGTTGGTGACTTCTGCAAAGCCTACCTGCACGTGAAGCAACTATATTCGTCAGATGAGAAAAAATGTGTGTACAACCTAAGGAGCAAATCATACGATAAGTGTAAGTCGATGTTGCAAATGGGCTCATCACTGACTGTACGCAATGGAGACTGTGCTATGAACATCCATAGAAGCACGGACGACGAGATCAATTCGGCCATGCGCGATCAAGGCCGACAACTCAGCCACGGATAGACACGCCCTGAGACGACGTTTTATCTCGCACACCCACTGCACTCGTTTCCTACCATCTCTGAGATGAAAAAGGTCTTGTATGACAGTGTGGAATATTTTTTGGAGGCGGGTGCACTGGGTAGCGCGTCCATCCCTGTGCACATGAAACGACTTTACCAGGACAGGGTAAGCTCGTCGCTGATACTGGATGGGCCGCGCTGGAACATGCATGAGTACCGTTGGAGACAGGCGATGTACCGGAAGGAGATGGACAAACAAAAAGTCTTTCAAGAACATATCGACCGTCTTGAAAAATGTGGGGCTCATGACCGGTGATATCCCATGGATATTTCTGATCATCAGTTATGATCTTGTTTGCCTTGCGACTGGCGTAGAAATCAAGGGGTCCACCATCGACGAGATCTATTCCTGTCTGCAAAGAGGAGCAAGACCGTTCCTGCCGGTTGACAAGCAAGGGAAACCCGTCATCTTAAAGAGTGACGCAGACAAGTGGTGAGCGATCGACATAAAGTTTGCTTTCACCGCAGTCCGACGTACCAAGAAGGGGCTGATAGAGGTAATTTCCCCGACTGGTAAGCCATTGGAAGTCGATGAAAGGGTCCGCAGACTGGCCTTGAGGAACTTTCCTCCCGATTGCCACGCCCTGGGGCTGCCTGAAAATATACGGCTTTTCCAAAATGAAGAGGACTGCAGAGCAGTGGTGCGACTTGGCCTACACAAGTACATACAACGCGACGAAAAGCACGCGGAAAAAGCCGCCGCGAAGCTCCAGGCTGCCGAGCTCCCTGGAAAAGGCAGCAAACTGACGATCACATCAAAGATGCCCATACGGATAGTCCTCCTGCGCGTGAAGGCAAGCTGTTCCAGCCTGTTAAGCCTGACGCCAGCGTTTTACCCTATTGAGAAGGTAGGCAAAAGAAAGTACCACTGTCGCGACGTTTCACTAGTTGCGCTGGATGGACATCCCAATCGGTACTATCGCATTGTCACAGCTGGTGCAAGGGCTCTGCATAAGCAGAGCATGGCGTCGCCCAGTGAGCTAGTTGGTCTTCGAGTGTACAGAGAACCCTTTGTGAACGAAGCCAAACAACCGGACGAGCACAAGTTCTGGAGCTTGGGTGACCCATGTTCCATCAAGCAGTCCATCCACGTTTGGCCGGAATGTGGAGAAACAAAACAAAGAACACATCCAATCCCTTTCAAAGGAAAAACACAAAAACTCAGCCATATGTTGCCCAAAGCGGGAAAAGAACGCCTCCGAGTGCGATTCTTTGCCTTCAAGGGTAAACTCGCCAAGGCTATTCGTGGTGAGGGTTCGGGTACACTTGATGTAAAACAGGTGTTAGCGGTTTGTCTGATGGACCGTAATCAGCTTCCAGTCGAGTTGGGACCTGAAGTAGCAGTTGACCTGTTCGACATATGGTGGCAGCACACTGCTGGATTTCAGTGCTGGATCAAAGCTATCCCAAATAAGACTCCTGGGGGCAAAGAAGCTGAAAAACCAGCCTATATATGTGAGGGTGAAACTTTGGAAGACAAGAAGATCTCCGTGAAAAAAAAATAAAGCCAAGACGTTGGATGAGGCAGCAGTCTCCTTCGAAGTGGCAGAGAACATTCCTGACCTTGATGAACATTCCGAAGAATGAGCGACAGATCGTCCGATTCTCGTGTGGTCCGATAGCGATGAACAAGAGGAGCCACAGTGCGGTCTTAGATCAAAAGCGAGTGAGAAGAAAGAAGAAGAAGAAGAATAAGAAGAAGAAGAAGAAGAAGAAAAAGAAGAAGAAGAAGAAGAAGAAGAAGAAAAAGAAGAAGAAGAAGAAGAAGAAGAAGAAGAAGAAGAAGAAGAAGAAGAAGAAGAGAAGAAGAAGAAGAAGAAGAAAAAGAAGAGAAGGAGAAGAAGAAGAAGAAGAAGAAGAAGAAGAAGAAGAAGAAGAAGAAGAAGAAGAAGAAGAAGAAGAAGAAGAAGAAGAATACGACGACGCCGCCGACGACGACGACGAAGAAGAAAAAGAAGCAGACGACGCCGCCGACGACGAAGCAGAAGAAGAAGACAACGAAGAACCAGGAGCAGCACGAAAAGAAGGAGGTGAGAAAAACTAGAAAAGAAACAGCAAGACGAGGAAGAAGCCAAGGAAGACGAGGAAGAAAGCGAAAAAGAAGACGTCGAAGAAGAGAGCGAGGGAGAAGACGTCGAAGAAGAGGACGAGGAAGAAGACAAGGAAGAAGGGAGTGAGGAAGAAGACGACGAAGGAGAGGGCGAGGAAGAAGATGAAGAAGAAGAGAGCGAGGAAGAAGACTACAAAGAAGAGGACGAGGACGAGGAAGGGAGTAAGGAAGAAGACGACGAAGGAGAGGGCGAGGAAGAAGATGAAGAAGAAGAGAGCGAGAAAGATGAAGGAGAATGGAGCGAGGAAGAAGGCAAAGAGGCAAGCACCGACAGTGAGTGGAGTGAAGGAGGCGAAGATGACAACTTTGTGCGGTGCAACTTTTTCATCAAGAACAAGGACAGACACTGTGAATAAGAAGAGAAAATCCGACAGAGAAAACGATAAGTGGCGTTGCCGCTATCATTTGCCCAACAGTTCGCGCAGTCGAGCTGGTAGCGGGGTGACCAAACACAAACGCTGTCGCATTACCATGGCTCCAAAAAAGTCAACATCATAATCATGACTTACTCAAGGCGATCGCGACGGCGGCTTCCCATCCCAGTCTGCGCTCGGAATCAGCCGCGCCACCACGCTACACCCATCCACATTTGTGTACGCCCCAATTTTCAGGCAGTTGCTGTGAAAACATGAGGCGACAGCGAGAAAATAGAGTCGACGGCGAAAAAAAGAGTGGCAGCCTTGAATAATAGTAATGCCAGGTGGTTGTAATGCTTTTTTTTCTTCCTGCTGTTGCCCCCCCCCCCCCCCCCTTCCCCTCCCTCCACACACACAGACTCGCGGCCTCGATATCTATCTATCTTTTGCCAAGCTCTTGCTGTGATACAAGCTAATAGCAGATGCTAGGATCGTGTCACATCCTAGGCTACTGATTTGGTTTCCCCCTTCGCTTTCAGTAGAGGTTTAGCTATTAATGTCCATAATAAAAAGAGGGTGCTAGGTCTAGCAACAGAATCTACTGGGGGAAGCTATATGTGAAATCAGAGGGGTGTGTGTTATTAATATAAGTATTGATTTGACGTTCGCTTTGCACGAGATTCAACTATTTTTGTCCCAGCAAGTTCTAATTATTAACATTATGTACATATCAATACTAACTAACATTGTGGTAAAATTTAAAAAATTATTGTACAAACGTTTTTACGGAAAACATTCTCTAACTATTAATGGGACCGGCCGACATCGACTGGATGAGGTGATGAAGCTGATTTTCCGGGAATTTTTCACGTCACGAAAAAATATGCAGGACTATCAAGTTTTTTGGGTACATAGGGAAATTTGAATGTTTTTTCCCCTATATATTCAATTTTGGCGCGCGAATCGTTCACTTCGGACTATCTGGAGTGAAAGGAATGTTACAGAATCTTGCGTCAGTGCATTGGGACGGTTTGATTTTTCACGCGCCATCAGCCCCGCCGCTGCTGGTGGGATTTTTCACGTGCAACCCGCCACCCCGCCTACCTAAGAAAACAAAACTCTCATCTGCCACTAATTTTTTCCCCTGATATCAAGGGAAGGCCCCGGAAGGTGAGGAGCAGAAAAATTTGTTACTTAATTTTTTGTGGAAGGCCGGGGGGGAGGGGGGGGGGACGGGGCAAGAAAAAAATTATTTCATAATTTTTTGGGGAAAGTCCGGGAGGGGGGGAGGGGGGGGGGGTGGGGTGGGTGGGAATGTTGTCAGGATCCAACCAGCACTGGGCGAGAAGCTGCACTCAGGGTCCGTACGGCGCGAACACTGCGCAAGGGCAGAACCAGCAGCAGCATGGCCAACAGCAGCAACCGCTGGCGTGGCAAAGTGTCCCCGGTTTCATGCCTCCGCAGCAAGGAGCAGCACCAGGGCCGCAAATCCAGTACGTGGCCCAACCTACACAAGGCATCATCACGCTTGCGCCCGCCATGCAGACCGCATACACCGCACAGCCCGCACGTACAGCCGTCATTTGCACTCACTGCAACAAACGCGGCCACACCGCCGAGCACTGCTGGACTTTGAATCCGAGCATGCGCCCACAGCGTTATAGCAACTGAGCTGTTACAGCCAATCGAAAGTAAAATTGTCAGACGACGCTTCACGCGCATGACCGGCACTACACAGCGCAACACGCGCATGACTCTCATCACGCTGTCACTGACTTAGGCTCGTTTTGTTATATCATTAAATAGATTTTATTTATTTCATTTGTTTATTTTATTATTATTATTATTATTATTATTATTATTATTATTATTATTATTATTATTTTTTGTCTTTCTCAAATTTGGTTCGGCAACACGCCCCGGTATTTTACTAGATTCCCTTAAAGATGGTACTTGTCACACGGCATCACGCCCCGATGGATTTAATACTATTGCGTCCGGCAAACGCTTCTATTTTCATACTTCATCGCGTGATTTATTAATAGTACTGATTCGCGATCTTGCTGTGTTATGATAGACAGCAACGGGTCCTCTTGCAAGGAAAGATTTCTGACTTCCTCCCTCACAAAGCACCGAAGTCCAAAGTATTTAAAGACTACTCTCAGGACATGGTGTGTGTATGGTGCAAGAAGATTGGTCATCTGGCATATTTTTGCCCATCAAGGCAGACAGTGCCGACACCAGCGGAGGAGGTATCATACGTATCCTGGCTTTTGACAACACCAGAAGTAGCTGTCGAACAGTATAGCTCGGGCTCGTTAGAGGAGGTCAAGCAGAAGATCTTGACGATGGGTGAGACATACAATAGAGGCAACCCGTGGGCAGACTCAAAGGAACCGGCACATGCAGTCAAGGCAAGGCTTGGGTTCTGGAAGGCAATAGGGGCGGACGCAGTGGTGCTATCATGGCTCGCATATGGTGTAGAACTCAGATTTGAGCGTGAGCCTCCAGCGACCGATTTTATGAACCACCCAAGCTACTTCGAAAGCATTGCATTCGTCGACGACCAAATTGACGACATGCTTACCAGTGGAGACGCGGTAGAAGTGAAGAGGGAGGAATGCATCATGATCGAGCCTCTCCAAGTGCTGGCTGACCCAGCGGGAGTCAAGAAGACGAAGCTGTGCACTGACAAACGGTTCAGTAATTCCTTCCAAGCCAAGGCTCCTTTCACAATGGAGACGCTGGAAAAGGACATTCAGATGGTACTCGACGGAGACAGCGGCACAAAGATGTTCGTGGTGGATCTGCAACGCGCGTTTTATTCCATTCCGCTTGCTAGGAAAAGTACACCATACTCTGCCTTCAGACACAGGAGCAAAACCTATCAGAACAAGACGCTACTATATGGGTTCTGTTCTGCGCCGTTTTGGTTTGGGAAGATCATGAGGGTCGTCGTGAAGCTGATAAGGACCTTGAACTTGCCATCCATGCAATATGCAGACGACTTCCTATTCGCTGTCAAATTCCTACGCACCAACGATGGCATACCTACGTTCATCAAGACGCTGTTTGCCTACCTTGGTCTTCCCACTTCCAAGAAGACGCAGTGGGAACCCTTGGACGAGGTACAATACTTGGGATACGTCATCAACAGCAAGGACTTGTGGATGGGAGTGCCGAACGACAAGAGGGAAAGACTACTCAAGTCTATCCTCCAGCTCCTGGCGGACGTGCATTCCGCACAAGGGGCTTCGGTCCAGCAACTGCACTCAACTGCATCTTCGTTGATCAGTCTCAAGCTGGCGCTCTCCAACGCACAGCTGATGACTCGAGAAATGATGGTGACTGTCAACGCAGCCAACAGAATCGATAGGAGAAGCGTCACTACACAGAGCGGGTCAGAACTAAGCCAAGAACTGCAGTACTGGCTTCACATCCTGAGGGATCCGGCCAAATGCAGACGTGCAATATTTCAACCTCGACAGGACGTCGAGTTGAGGGTGGATGCAGGCGAGTTCGCGGTTGGGGGCCATGTGCTTGAAGAAGACGTAACAATCCCTCTACCATCTGAATTGATCGGTAATTCGTCGACGGAACGAGAGCTCTGGGCTGCGACTGTGATACCTCTCCATTTCAGATCCATCCTTCAGAATCGTAATACAGTCCTCACTGTGTTCGACTCAGCTAACGCAGTCATAGACCTGCAAAAAGGTGGGTCCAAGCGACCACACCTCACACGTCTCTGCAAGATGGTGGACGACGTATATACAGGACAGCTCAACATACGAAACAAACTTTGGGGCTGGGTCGAGAGAGCTAACAACACGAGGGCAGACAGAAACTCCAAGGCGCTGACCGCAGGCTTGACAAACCTGACTGTCCATCCAGATGTCATGGGAAGGCTTATCATACGTTGGCGCCTAGAGGGCCGCGATGTTTGGGCACCAAATTTCGGACAAATAGGGCAGTCAGTCCTTCTTGCCATGAAATCCCGCAAAAGGGTTGCATTTGTCCTTCCGCATTGGCCAGCCAGACCTTGGTGGCCACAGATTCTAGAACATGCAAGAGATTCATTTAGTCTGCTACCCGCATCATACACTCTAGCTCCAACGTGGCACAAACACCCATATCACGTGCACAGACCATCATGGCACATGCTTGCAGTGCTGTTTGATTTTACTCATTAAAAATAATTTTACGCCCTGCAGGGACAGCAATACTAGATGACGACGAGATAGCGATCTGGGCAAGCCAAGCGGGCCGGAGAGACACCACAATGGAAACATACAAAGCTTCCCTCCGGCAATTCCTCAAGTGGTGCGTGCAGCACGTGCGTATCTTCTTTCTTGCCTCAGACAAAATGATTGCCCACTATTTGAAATATATGTCGGAGAGTGGGTATGCACAGTCAACAATCACTGGTCACCTGGCTGCAATTAAATCCCAATACGCACTGCACACTAGTAACGACCCGACCGAGAGTCTGCTAGTGCAATTGGCCAAACAGAGAGCGGTAGCAGAAGCTGTACCGGGGAGAGAGGGGAAATACCCCTTATTGAGGGACGACCTGCTCAAGATACTACAATTACCATTGGTGACATGGAGGGACTGCAGAGATGCTACGTTAATATTACTGCAGTGGATCTCAATGGCGCGCGTCAGTAACATTGTAGCATTGAAGGTATCGGACATCATGTTCCACCATACCATCATCGGGAACAGCCCGTGCGAGTACATGGTACTCAGGTTCGAGAAATTGAAAAACGCGGAAGGCGAGAAGCTTGTCTTTATCTGCCAAGGGAACCAATCATTCTGCGTTGTCATGTGGGTCAGAGCATACCTCAAATACATAAAGGACACGTTCAAGGATTCATTCACCGACAGCTCTCCTCTTTTCTTCAAGCTATCTGGCAACGCATTGGGACATCTGAGTGCTGGCACCCCATCAAGTCTCTTGAAAAAGAAAGTTGCTGCAATTGGATTGGATCCAGCGATATACGCATCCCATTCAAATAGAATCGGGTCCGCGACTGAAGCGGCTCGTTTGGGAATGAGAATCTACGCAATAAGAAGGCAAGGACTGTGGTCAGACAAAAGTTCGTGCGTGTACAAATACCTGCGTGACATAAGCTTGGAAAGCAAGCTAACAATCACACGCGTCTTACAGACCGGCAACGTAATCAACTAA
Source organism: Paulinella micropora (assembly GCA_019918135.1). Taxonomy (NCBI): domain Eukaryota; phylum Cercozoa; class Imbricatea; order Euglyphida; family Paulinellidae; genus Paulinella; species Paulinella micropora. The sequence continues at coordinate 239,881 of WBZZ01002624.1, read as the reverse complement.
ATCGACCCTCTCTTACGCGAAAGCGGGGGGGTTTTTTTTTAATGACTATCACGTGTCAGTTAATGATGGCGCACAGTATTGTCTGCATTGGAAGAGCATAAACATTTTTTTTAGTAAATATTGATTTGGAAACACACTAGATTGACATACAGCTTGCGGATTTAAATCGTGTTGGGACGATATGATGTAAAACTGTAACCCTGCCTATAGATACTATTGTATAAGCACTACCACTTGCTACTGTAACTGATAGAGTAGTATTGTGTGCCAACTGTCAACCATTGCAAAAGAAAGTCATATACAGTCCCCTACTTTTTAGTTAAATACGTTTTACAAACATAACAGAGACAGGCACATGGGTCGATCATAGAAAAACGGGTGCTGCGTCGGTTCGACACTATCAGTATGTCCTTACATCCATATCATAAGAGAATCAACACCAAAAACGTAGGTGCTGACAGCATTTTGAAAAAACATGCAATTGTTTGCAAGAAAACGCTAAACATTACAACATAAAACGACAACTACATACTATTAATTATTATTCTTACTACAACAACTTACGATGGTAAGGACACTATGATACATGTAATTGACTTCCAGCGACTTGACATCGGAGTTATTATCAATCACACGACAACGGCACACAAATCTGTGCATTTTGACATCAAGAAGGATACAAACCCAACCAGAAGAAGGAAATTAGAGAGCTACACTCACGTAGACATGCACACTGGCAAACAGACACAAATGGAAAAAGAGACGAAACACAGAATATAGGCTCATAGCAGATAGCGATACGACAGAGACGGAGACACACAATTGTTGTGGAGGCGGAGGTCGGTATGGATCTGGTGGCTCTGCGAAAGAGGACAGCCCCCCCCTCCGCTATGCGGACCTACAGCACACATGCAGTGACTGTGGTAACAAGGTCGCACTGGAAAGAACAGCGATACTGCTGGCGAAGCAGTCGTTCGACAGACCACATAAACACTCCCATAAAGGAAAGTTATGCAAGATGCACCAAAAATCTTCAGTCAGCAGACCGCCGTTACGTTTGCAAAACCGCCGTTACGTTGAGATAGCTATATGCTGTAAAGTACTTCCTTTTTGCCAAATGATTGTGGTATGATTCGGAAAAATAAGGCAATCAGACTGGGAAGGTCGGAAAAATTTGGCATTTGCAGAGGTCTTTACTGGACCTAGGAGAGAGGGGAGAAGCTCATGTTGTGTGTGCTGTGAAATGAGGTTTTTGCCAGCTTGCGCAGCAAAAGCGTCATTTCACAAATATCAGTGGGTGGGCCGTAAGGGAGACTGAAAAGTGAACGCTGCAGTGTTAATTACGGTAATAAATTAAGCGGGAACTATTGTTCCCGCTCCAAAATTTTAAACATTACAAAGACAACCCCTTCACCCTCAGATTTGATTTTTCGCTCTAGCACAAAAGTGCTTAGAGCAAATTTTACGGTTATTTTTTGAATAATTCCACCACCCACCCATCTTTTATATGTCTTTTCGCTTGGGTGGTGGTGGTGAGAAAAGGGTGTAAAGCAAAACACACACACACACACACACATTACACCACACACATATACATCATTATAGCATAATCACGCCTCATGCCTACCATCTTCAAGCATATGCACATCATCAACTATCATCATACATATAACGACATGCACCACCTAGGTCTTCTGTTTTTAAAAACAAAGACCTAGGAGAGAGGGGAGAAGCTCATGTTGTGTGTGCTGTGAAATGAGGTTTTTGCCAGCTTGCGCAGCAAAAGAAACTTTTTGCCGTACTATAAGAAGGAAAAGAGCTATATTTTGGTAATTTCTAAAGGAAGGAAGGCAGAATGGTGTACTACTGTCACCTGTAACAATCTTTATCGTGAATGCCCCAGGACTACGCGCAGGCGCATATCGCCCTAATACGTCTATATGGGTTTTTTTCTTACAAGAACTAGTGGTAGTAGTAGTGGTCGTAGTAGTAGTAGTAGTAGTAGTAGTAGTAGTAGTAGTAGTAGTAGTAGTAGTAGTAGTAGTAGTAGTAGTAGTAGTAGTAGTAAAAAGCCTTGTGTTTTGCGATTTGTGTAATACGTTCTGCTCTCCACTCTTATGGTGAAGCTGTAATTCGGGTTAAAACATAAATTTAACGCGGTTATGATTGCAAACACTGCATCATTATCGGGTTATTTTTATCGTTTTTCCCGTTGGCTGAATAAGACAAAACAGTTACCCTTCCTAGCCTAGCATCTTAAGCCCCAGGTTCGATTCTCGAACCCTGTCGGAATTTTTCCCAATTGAAACATTAGGGTTGCAACTTTCCGGCAAAACAGTGGATCAGGATTACCTAGTTAAATCAAAAAAGCCTTGTGTTTTGCGATTTGTGTAATACGTTCTGCTCTCCACTCTTATGGTGAAGCTGTAATTCGGGTTAAAACATAAATTTAACGCGGTTATGATTGCAAACACTGCATCATTATCGGGTTATTTTTATCGTTTTTCCCGTTGGCTGAATAAGACAAAACAGTTACCCTTCCTAGCCTAGTAGCAGTAGTAGTAGTAGTAGTAGTAGTAGTAGTACTAGTAGTACTACTAGTAGTTTTTCCCATTAGCTGAATAAGAAAAAACAGCAAACCTTTTAGCCTAGCCTAGTAGTAGTAGTAGTAGTAGTAGTAGTAGTAGTAGTAGTAGTAATAATAATAATAGTAGTAGTAGTAGTAGTAGTAGTAGTAGTAGTAGTAGTAGTAGTAGTAGTAGTAGTAGTAGCAGTAGTAGTAGTAGTAAGTAGTAGTAAGTAGTAGTAGTAGTAGTAGTAGTAGTAGTAGTAGTAGTAGTAGTAGTAGTAGTAGTAGTAGTAAGTAGCAGTAAGTAGTAGTAGTAGTAGTAGTAGTAGTAGTAGTAGTAGTAGTAGTAGTAGTAGTAGTAGTAGTAGTAGTAGCAGTAGTAGTAGTGGTAGTAGAGTAGTAGTAGTAGTAGTAGTAGTAGTAGTAGTAGTAGCAGTAGCAGTAGTAGTAGTGGTAGTAGTCGATTCAAGCTAAGTTGGCCTTCTCTACGTCCCCTGCCGGTCCGTGGGCATGCTTCTTTGCCAAACGATGTATCGTCTTTTATGTCCAATATGCGGGCTGCTCTTGTTACCGCTTTCAGTTTGTTAGTATGCATGTTTGTATGTTTGTATTTATGTATTTATGTATTTATGTATGGTCATGTTTTTTTGTATGTATGTATGTTTGTATGTACGTATGTATGTATGTATGTATGTGCATGCATATATGCATGCATGCATGTATGTATGTATGTATGTATGTCTATACATGTACATATGTATGTACATGCATGCATACATGCACACATACGCATGCCTACATACATACGTTCGTACATGCATACATGCATACATACATATATTGCATACACTTAATACATAAATACATACTAATTACATACTTACACACATACGTACAGAAATGCATACATGCATAAATACATACATACATACATACGTACATACATACATACATACATACATACATACATAGATAGATAAATATATATGCATACATACATACATACATAATTCATACATAATATAGACATACATACCTTCCTACCTACAAAGAGACATAGTTATTACATACATACCATCCATCCATGTACATAACATCCATACATATCATACATACATCATACATACATACATACATATCATACATATATACCTATATACATACATACATACATACATACGTACATACATACATGCAAACAAGCAAACATACATACATACATACATACATACATACATACATAGATACATACATACACTATGGTACGTTCATACATACACACGTACATACATGCATACAAAGACGTGCACACATGCATACCTACATACCTACATAGATACATATACATAAAAAATACATACATACATATACATACATACACATACATACATACATACATACATACATACATACATACATACGCATGTACAGACATAAACATACGTACGTACATATATACATACCGACGTAAACATACATACATAAATAAACATAAATAAACATACTACGTACATACATACATATATACATACAAACATACATACATACACACAAACATACATACAGACAGACATGCATGCATATACACATACATGCATACATACTTACCTCATACATACGTTCTTACATACCTACACCTACACACATAAATGTATTCACCACACTTTGAACCAAATATTTAGCATGTTTTTGCTCATGGGCTGCTCCTTTGAACGATCTATCGCATGTTTATATACTGCTCTGTGGGTTCTGCGGTCGTAAGCATGATTTTCTCTTACGGTCACTTCGACTCGGATTACGCTGGATGTGACTTTCCTGTTTTACATTTTCACCATGATATAAAAAATTAAATCTAAAAATGGGGGAAAGGGGGGGGGGGGTGTCTAAAATTTTCCTGGAAAACGACAGATCTTTAAAACTAAATAGCGGATGTTACCGTGTTACTGTGGAAAAGATGATATTGAAAGTAATCATGCATATGGAAATTTATTGTCGGAAATATTATTGATAATAATATATATTACTGAGTTGTAATATTAATATTCTTCGTACACTGAAGAACTTTGTAACAAAACCAGACTCTGAAGTCGTTTGTGTGTGTGTGTGTGTGTGTGGGGGGGGGGGGGGGGTATTAATAGAGTATTCAACGGTGGATGTTCGAAAGAGATAGGGCAGGGGATTACTTGAACATTTTGAAGCAGAAACTGCACGTGACCCTGAACTTGTGTTAATAATGGGAAGCCAGTGCTTGAAATTCAGTTATTAATATTAATAACTTGAACTTATGATCTGATGGCCACTGTGCCACCGGCACAGCTGTTCACTCACTTTACCACTTGCAGTGAATCACACTGTCCTCGGCTGTAACGTTATTAATAACACCCAGGCCGGGTTACTACACAGGTAACTGTTATAAAGTCAACTGGAGTCAACCGTTTCAGCGGTAGTAAACGTAGTATGTATTAACACAGGTTTCACTAACATGGATAGTATTAATAATTATAGTACCGGCATTGTAATAACTGATAATTTACGTTAACGCCGGCGCGGCAGTGATTTTGTATTAATATTCCAATAATATTATAGTTGATTACTGACCTGGTCAGGTGATCTGTATTTGTATAGCTTACTCATCCTATGGAAGTTAGACTCAGACTCAGACTCTAGCTAGGAGGGGGGGTCCAAGAGGAAAATGTATACCTTATGACAAAATTACCATCGTACTGTATTATTATTAATATTACATCAGTTTTGAGTTAGAGTCTCAAAATCAACTCGGAGCCGATCCGCTCTCTGTGAATATGGGACCAGGCTCCATGTCCATCCTATCTCCATCTCATCTCGGTTTTCTTTTCTTCCAATTTTCACTTCAGGGGCGGGACCACTTCAAGGCATTTGATGTAGCCTGAAATATTCACTTGGGGCGCCTCATGATTTTGCCATTTCAATGTTGTCAACATGAATAACTTACAGTTCAACTGACTCGAGACACACAAGCAAGCAAGCGAGTAATCCCGGAAACAAAAAAAAAAAAAAAGATATGTGTGTGTGTGTGTGATGGGGGGGGGGGGGGGGGGAGGAGTTCGCAAACTCTCGGGTTTTGTCCTAGGCCATGCGTAGAAATCGACAAGGAAAACGGGAGGAGGAGGCATTACTTCCCGGAAACCCTCCACAGTTCGCCTTCCAACTCATGTAGAAAGGCACAAAAGAAGGTAAAGAGGAGGGGAAAGTGAAAGTTTAGAAGACATTTGCGAAGTCGGGCTCTTCGGCCGCCACGTAGAGGTAGCTACGTCCGGCAGGCTTTCCCGCGGACTGCCTGCCGCGCCGATAACACAGCCATATCACAACCAAGAGTGTCACGACGCTGCCCACGTACAGGACCGTTCGTTGCGGTCTGGTGAGGACCACGTGGAAGCCGATACCTGATAGGCAGATATACAGATAGATGGATGGATGGATGGATGGACTGATAGATGGATGGATGGATAGATAGATTGATGGATAGATAGATAGATAGATAGATAGATAGACAGACAGACAGACAGACAGATAGATAGATAGATAGATAGATAGATAGATAGATAGATAGATAGAGATAGATAGATAGATGGATAGATGGATAGATAGATGGATAGATAGATAGATAGATAGATAGATAGAAGATAGATGTCTACGTCTACCTGGCAAGCCCGTGCGGGCCACCTGTGGCTTGAAGCATAGATAGATAGATAGATAGATAGATAGATAGATAGATATGTTTGGTCTATCAGCTCTGCATATCCGAAGACATAGGCATCCATTCCACCCCGCCACCAGTTGGTGGCTGGGTAGCGGGCTGGGAGATAGCACTAAGCTTAGAATTTAATGCAGTCTGAAGGTTCTATGCGTGTCCTCTTGTGGGATCTTTGAGTGTCCGGCACGGAGGAGTTGGGACTGGAAGAGTTATCGGGCGCACGGTGTGATTGGTCGCGAGGTATATATATTATATATATACATATATATATATATATATATATATATATATATATATATAGATAGATAGATAGATATGTTTGGTCTATCAGCTCTGTATATCCGAAGACATAGGCATCCATTCGATAGATAGATAGATAGATAGATAGATAGATTAGATAGATAGATAGATAGATAGATTAGATAGATAGATAGATAGATAGATAGATAGATAGATAGATAGATAGATAGATAGATAAATAGAATAGAAGATGATAGATCAGATGAGGTCTACGTCTCCCAGGTCCGTGCAGGCCACCTGTGGCTTGATAGATAGATAGATAGATCCATAGAGAGAAAGATAGATAGATAGATAAAGATAATACAGATAGATCAGGTGACGTGTACCTGGCAAGTCCGTGCGGGCCACCTGTGGCTTGAAGCGAGACATGCCCTGAATGTAATCAAATATAACAAAATCTGATCTAATCTGATGTCATCTGTTTAATCTGATCCAACCTTTAAAAAATCTGGTCTAATCTAATTTCATTTGAATATAGTCTTACGTAATCTGATTTCATCTATTCTAGTCTTACGTAATCTTTTGAGTGAGCGAGTGAGTGACTGAGTGAGTGAGTGAGCGAGTGTGTAAGTGAGTGAGTGAGTGAGTGAGTGAGTCATGAAAATGTCATACCTCCACTCGCTCCTCCGTCACTATGCCGTTGGTCATGATCATGGTGCTCGAATCCAACGCCATGAAACACAGCTTGTTCAGCGTGTAGCCTTCTAGAATCGCCCTGCGCAGACAAGAGGGCAAGGTCTCCTCAAGCGGCGTTGGGGCATCCGCGCAGAGATCCTTAG